>BLKR01000981.1:96927-363192 GCA_011170035.1 Teleogryllus occipitalis
ACAATAATCACAGACACGAGCTTCAATGATAAATATGTGCAGGTTTATTCACAATATGTACAGTACTACTTTAAGTTACAGCTCTGGTAGATCTTTACTTTCCTGATCGCAGGAGCGATCCTTAAAAATGAATAACTGACTCGTGGCCCGCGCCACACCTCAGCGAGCCTCCCGCACACAGCAGACAGCTCCGGCGACCTCTTGTCACCCGTGGATATAGTCCACAACGGCGTCCCAACACATGGTTTGCCGCACGAGCCTAGCTCGGCTCCGCACCGCCCTGGGCGCAAGTTTTTTGTGCGTTCGCACGAGGGTTCCCTCTCAGCTCAACAAACCCCACCCCCGCGCTCTGCGTTGGTTCTTATATAGCCGCCACCCACGTGACCTGAAACGTCACTGGGTTTTGCACACGGCCCACACTGACCGCTTTGCCAGGCATTTTTGGACATCCATTTCCTTGGATTCCAAGAATTTGACACGCGGCACGCGGCAAAAATGCGCTGTCCCGTACTTTGGGCATCCCTTTCCCTAGCTCTTAGGATTTCTCAGAATACCTCGGCGTGTCACATCCTGCCTGGCCCCTGGCGTCTAATCCTCTGCCGCCGCCCTTTGTGGTGGTTGCTAACTGTAGTCCTACAATACGTTACAATAGTCTTACTAATTTTCCCTCAAAATACCACTTCCTTTAGATAATTTTATTCAACATTCATGATCTTTTTCTAGACATAACACTTCAGGCGTAGAAGAATTGGAGTGATATTTGTTAAAAACTAAATAGATTGGAGTGATTATAAACAATGATGACGTATACGAAAGGATTTATGCGAGTCAGTATGATTCAGAACATACTCGCTTACCGTAGATTTCACACGTCACAATCAGACCTCGCAATCACGCATCACTTACTGCTGAAGTCGGCAGTCGGAGTAGCGTATTTCACCAACCACTCGCGAAACCGAGGAAGTCCCTGGAAGATCAGAGCGGGCTTCATCCACCGCAGCCGGAGACAGAGCCTCCGAAACGGGTCAAATAGTTGGGCAGCGGCGAAATTCTTGCGGGTAAATGCAAGTCGCCGGGCGCGGGCGGGATCCCCGCGAGACGTCGCTTTCGGGACAGGGCGCGCCGCCACGCCCACGCCCGCGCCCCGGCAGCGAAGGCAGGCGGCGGGCGCCACCGCAGCGCGGGGAGGGGGGCCACGCAACAGGGAGTTAGCGCCATGGGGGGCGCAGGGCGAGGGGCCAGGGGGGCGCACTCGAGGCCTTAAGGGCGCTGTCAGAGGCGCGGCCGCAAATTGCGGCGCTGCGGTCGGACGCCGCCAGGGGCGCCCGCCGCGCCGAGAGCGAGACAGCGCCTGACAGCGGCGTTGTACGCTCGCGCTAGCACCCGGGCTCACCCCTCCCCTCCACGCCTCCTTACGCCACTGCCCTCCCGGTCTCGTTTATCCGCCTCTTGTCCATTCCCGGTTCGTGCATTCATGCCTCGTTCATCTCGGCTTCGTCCATTACTGCTTCGACTATTCTAGCTTCCTTCATTCCCGCCTTGCACAGTACTGCCTCAACCTTCAACGCCTCGCCCATCAACGCCTCGCCCAACCTCGCCTCCCCCATCCTCGCTTCGCCCATCCTCGCCTCACCCATCCTCGCCTCGCCCATCCTCGCCTCGCCCAACCTCGCCTCCCCCATCCTCGCCTCGACAATTTCCGTTTCGCCCACCCTCGTGTCGCTTATCCTCGCGTCGCTCATCCCCGCTTCGTCCCCTTCGTCGTGCATCCTTGTCTCGTCCATCCCCATGCTGTCCATCCCAGCCATGTCCGTCTTCATTTCGTCCATTCTCCCGCCACGCCCATCCCTGCATCATCCATTTCCACCTCGCCGATTTCCGTCTCGACCATTCCCGCCTCTCCCATCCCCGTCTTATCCATCTTCCCTCGTCTATCCCCACCCACTGCCTCTGCCTTTCCGGCCTCCTGACCCGTCAGCTCATGCACCCCGTTTCTCTCGGTTTTGCACCAGCCCCAGCCCTGTGCCTACGACCCGCCGCGGCTGGTCCATGAGCCCCCGCTTAACGCACTCCGCCACAGGCTCCGAGCCTGTTCCACACTCTGGCCACGCCTCCTCCCCCTGTCCCCGCTATCCTCGTCTCTGGGCCAGCTGCTTACCACTCCATACGTTCGCGGCCCCACTCCGCCTGTTCCAGCGAATCGAACCACCACACGTCGTCACCATGCGAGGCCGACTCGGTCTCATTCCCTACTGGCCTCGAGTGGTTCAAACAGACCTCACTCGCAACGGCAGTGAGACAGCCCACCCAACGCTGTCTCACCGCGCGCGCGACGCACTAGGCCCTGTCTTCAGCCTCAACAGCGAGGGGGCTAACGACCTCACAGTTGGCTTGATGGTTCCTGTGACGAGCTGTGATTCAGGTGTTGAGCTCATAATCAGGTCTCTCTAGCAATAATTGTTTGCGTTATGCCAAAAAATAAAATCATATGCACGACTATGTATTTTATTGTGCAAGTTTCAAATGAATTATTTCGTAGTAGGTTCTCTTACCACTAGACCTCGCATTTTTGGACAAATACTTATTTAGTTCTTTAGGACGTTGTGGAAAACAATTGCAGATGTTTAGAAATCATGAAAAAATAGATCTACCGAAAGCATCAACTTGTGCCTAAAATGTCCTTAAACGGCGATCGAAGCCAAATCTGATAATTTTGGCCTAAATCTGCCTAAAACAAGTAATTTTAATGAATTATTTTAATTACACATTTGAAAATTTGTTTTTACCGAAACGCAAATACTTTCCCGAATTTCGCACTGAAATCCCTTACCTATCACACCGAATATACTAACGCTGCAATACAAAGAGGATTTTCACGCTTGTCTGAATTCACGCTTGAATAGTCCAAATGCTTTTGAATTTCTGCGCCTCTTAGAGAACATTTGTTTTTTTAAGCATATACACAAATCGGCTGGTTCAGGGCATCAATTGATGTTGCTGCAGGGCCTCTGACCGAGAAGTTCTAGGGTTCGAGTCCAACGGTGGCAGGATTTTCCACCCTACTAGAATAATACCGGCGAATACCGGAGGCGAATACCGGAGCAGTACCCTAACAAACGGACCATGGACCGCGCGAGATCATTCCTTCCTCTTCCCTGTCCTATCGTCATCCCTTACTTACAAACTTTCACTTACTTGCACAACACTCCCAACATGCGGGGAAACAACTCGGGAGTTTAGCGCTTATCCCGCAGATGAGAGGTACCTGATTGCAGAAATCCCTGCAAGATGAACTGTAGGTGGACGCCGGATCTCAGCTATCAGCTGGGGACGACCCCCGTGCTAAAACATGTAAAACACTCATGGGACTAATTACCTTTGTAATCAATCAATAAACAATTCATACAATATTTATTTATATGATATCTACACAAACATGATAACATGTAAGATGATAACATACATATGTTCAAACTATTACATATAATACAATACATATTTATCATACAATATTTATTTATAGAATATCTACACGAAGATGATGAACAAGTAAGATGATAGAATATATATTTTCATACGATTACATACAATACAATACATATTTATCGAACAATATTTATTTCTATAATATCTGTGCAAAGATGATATTATAGAAGAAAGATAAGTAAAGAAGTAAAGAAGTAAGATGATAGTATATCTAAAGTTCTCTCGACCCACTGCTCACATAGATTGCAAGGCTTAATCCCTGTTATTTAAACACATTCCCGGGTTTCATGTGGGTTGCTAAACGACGCAGAAAGCGCCGCAGTGAGGTCCAGAGACGCAATATGCTAACAGCCGCTTGGTCCATTCGCCTCGCGGCCCGCGCCAGACGGAGCGGCGGCGAATCTCGGCGCTTTGTGAGGGCGGACGCCGCTCCGCTCCACGCCGCGCCGCGCCGGCGAAAACACGCACATAAACTTGAGGGCGGCAGACGCGTGGGCGGCTGCAGAAAGCGACGGACACAGGCGGACGGCGCCGGTCCGGCTCGTCCAATTCCCCTCCACCCCTCTCAGTCCCTTTCACTCTCACCCTCCCCACTCTCAGCCCTCCCCGGATGCTCTGGCAGTCGACCGTCCCTCAAGCGGTTTCACCATCCACGCTCCACCTCAACGTGACACTGAGACCTGGATTGTCGAGTGCATGCTAGATAGCGGCCGATATTTTAACAAAGCAATGCGTAGAAGTAGCTTGGTACATTATTAAATGTTTTTCCAATATTTATTTTAAAATATATTTGTTGTTTTGAATGTTAGGACGGCGGACACGTGGGCGGCCGCGGAAAGCGAACGACAGAGGTGGACGGCCCCGGCCCCGCTTGTCTAATCCCCCTCCTCCCCTCTCAGTCCCTTTCACTCTCACCCTCCTCACTCTCAGCCCTCCCCGGATGCTCTGGTAGTCGACCGACCCTCAAGCGGTTTCACCATCCGCGCTCCACCTCAACGTGACACTGAGACCTGGATTGTCGAATGCATGCTAGATAAAGACCGAGATTTTAATAAGGCAATGCGTAGGAGTAGCTTGGTAAGATATTAAACGTTTTTCGTATATTTATTTCAAAATGTTATTGTTGTTTGAATGTTAGAGCGGCGGACACGTGGGCGGCCACGTAAAGCGACCGACAGAGGTGGACGGCGCCGGCCCCGCTTGTCTAATCCCCCTCCTCCCCTCTCAGTCCCTTTCACTCTCACCCTCCTCACTCTCAGCCCTCCCCGGATGCTCTAGCAGACGACCGTCCTTCAAGGGGTTTCACCTTCCACGCTCCACCTCAACTTGACACTGAGACCTGGGTTGTCGAATGCATTGACTACTCGTAGGAAAAGCGTTATGCGTTACTAGAGGGTTTTGTCTTTTTATTTTAAAACTTTACTGTCGGTTTGAAAGTTGGGGCGGCGGACGTGTGGTCGGCGGCAGAAAGCGACGGGCAGATGTGGACGGCGGCGGACGGTGCTGACCCCGCTCGTCCAATTCCCCTCCCCACCTCTCAGATCCTTTCAATCTCACCCTCCACACTCTCAGCTTTCTGCCGGATGCTCTGGCAGTCGACAACCGCTCAAGCGGTTTCAAGCTCAATCGCTCATGCTCGCTCCGCCAGATCTTGACACCGAGATGTGTTGTTCAAAGTAATTGTGCTAGACAAAGGCCGAGCTTTTAACAAGGCAATGCGTACAAGTTGTGTGTTACGTTATTATATAGTTTATGTTGATTTTTAATTTTTTTTACGTTTAGTTAAAAAATCATTAAACTAAGACCAAATAAATAAATTGGGTTTCCTGTAACACTGGAAACGGTTCATTAAGAATCGGCGGATCCCAGAGTAGAATTTCCCTCAAACTCACTTCCTGTTAGTTAATCCCTTTTCACTTAGGACGATGAAGGTTTGTTAAGTTTCCATTCTGGAGTTCGGCAAATGGATATGCTCGCACCAATTGGAAGAAAACCTCGAATACAGGTAAACGTGGGGGAGTCGTCAGAAATGTGTGTCTAAGTAAAATACTATTTTAATACTGCATATTTTAATGAATGATCAGTACCTCGTTTTCTCTCTTTTAGGGAACAGGCTTTGATATACATAAAAATCAGTTTTAATAAGTTAAAAATATTTGACATTAAATTACAAAAGCTTTTCTTACTCAATCAAACCTCTGTAATACAATATTAACAAAGTTAAAAGGAGTATTTTTATTTGATTTTTTCATGATCTTCAAAAAAGAAATCGAAACGGTGACCTTGCAAGCCCCTTACACCGGTGCCAGCTCTTCCTTTTAATTGTGAAAAAATCTGAATGAGATGCATGGGGGCTCTGTATTTTTGTGAAAGAAGGAACAATCATAGGAAATGTGTACAGCCCAATGCAATGGAGAGGAAACTCCCAACCAGTGCCTCTACCCCCCAGCCCCTTTTACTCTCATCCCCGCACAGTCAGACCCACTCCAGAAGCTCTGGATGTCGACCTTTACATTCGCCGGTTCAAAAAGAAAAATAATGTTTACTATAACATAACCAAGATATAGTATAATGAATTAGTTTACATTTGCATTGTATAATTTTTTAAAAAGACTTAATATGCCTGTAACAAGTAATATACTTCAGCTTCCGAGTCAATGACCCCCATCTCGATCGGGTTTTTGTCCAGTTTCCCTGATCCATTGAGCAAATGCTGAGAAGGTCCCTTGATTTGCTTCTGGGCGTAAATGTAGCTTCACTATGCGCACGTGTTGTTGAACTTTCCTTTTGCTTGTAGTGGTAGTAGAGCTTAGGGCGAGTTTCTATTTTGTTGGCAATACAGAAAAATCAAATCCGTTCGTTTACTGTTGCAAATAAGTTTTCTATAATTCGGCAACGAAAATTCTAGTTTTTGAAATGTTAATCTCTCACTTTTTAAAATTTATTATTATTATTATTATTATTATTATTATTATTATTATTATTATTATTATTATTATTATTATTATTTCATCTTGCAACTATTAATAGTTAAATTGTTAGGAAGGGATTCTGAAACTCAAGAAAGCGTGCGCAGATGATTTTCTCCCCCATACGTCACATACAGTTTTTGACTGTTTTTGACCAAATAAATAAAAAACCTTTCACGATCCGCCACTGCATCTGTCCGAGTCTTGATTTATCAAAGGTATTTGACAAGACGAGAGCTGTGCTTTCAACAAGGCAATGTGCAGGGGTAGCGTGTTTTGTTTCGGGATTATTTGTTGTTTGTGTTTGTATTTGTATTTAGCCATTATATTCCCCCTAAAGGACAATTGGCCTCGGT
The DNA here is from genome assembly GCA_011170035.1 of Teleogryllus occipitalis. NCBI lineage: Eukaryota > Metazoa > Arthropoda > Insecta > Orthoptera > Gryllidae > Teleogryllus > Teleogryllus occipitalis. The sequence continues at coordinate 103,739 of BLKR01000981.1, forward strand.
GCCAATAGATCCCGGGGTTCCTAGTCGGTCACACAAGTAACCCACGATGTTTCGAATTCGCTTAACCCTCGCGTAGTAAACGAATTCGGCAAGCGATGCCGGTTTTGTGGTCGTGAAGAACATTCACAACATTCGCCTGGCTGTCCGAGGGAAATCACGATAACCCCAGTGAAGATGGCCTGCCGGGGGCTTGAACCCGGTCCTATCGAATGCCAAGTCATCACACTCCGCCCTTACCTACATCGCTCGGCATTGTTAGTTATTCCGACTTTTAAATTCCGTGGTCTTTTTGAAACTTTAGTAAAACAATCATTAAAAGAGATATCATTTGTTTTCCTGGTAAAAGGGAAATCTATCTATTAAGGAAACATATGATATTATTAACTAGTGTGATTAAGGACGCCACCGTTCGGCATGCGTCTCACCCCCCACCCCCACCCCCACCCCAAAAAAATGGAATGTGGGGCATACTGGAGGGGACGAGGAGACTCTGCGGTAATGGGTACCGTATCTACTAAATGCCTCGCATTCTCGTATTTTTGTGCTTGTGACGTCCATGCTCGTAATGGATTAAGTTGTTAACATATTTCAGGCATCTTTACCATTTTCACTAGCACAACAGCGGTAGAAAGTTATGTAATACTGCGCGATAAAACGGCAAATTATCGGCAGGAAAACTCTTATAACAGGGTCCTGATAACGAAAAAGTGATCAATCCAGATGCTAAATTTAGAACAAAATCCTCTGACCCGTGGTTTATCCAGAATTCACGTTTTGTGGGTCCTTGATACCGAAATGTTGACTGACGATAAAACGTCCATGTGTTTGTCCGTCCATCTGTCCGTCTGCTTGGCTGACTGTGAACAATGCTAGCGGCTAAAGAGTTCAGCCAATTTTCTCCAAATTTGATATTACCCGATCGATCTGACTGATTTCGCGGCTCCTTGAATTTGAAACTGATATTTTAATTTTGGGGGACACTTTACGTGAAGTTCCTGGAACATTCTCACAATTTTCAAAAAAATGGCTCCAAAGTTTTCGATTAAAATTTCTTATTGGATAGTGAGAAGGACGTTTAGGAGAATAGCGCAGGTCGCGTGTTCATTAAAACCCGAATTTTCGAAAATTGAAAAAATTCCAAAATTGTTCGGCGCCTTCCTACAACTACAACAATGAAGATAAATATTTTTTCTTAATGAAATGTGTTCATTATAACAGATCTTCAAAAAAAGTCACGTTTAAATTTTGGAAAATATTAGTATTTTTTTAGTTATTTTGCGTCAAACTAAGTCACCTGCTCCGAAACTCCTGCGCTTTGTGAACGTAATTTTAGAAGTATTTTGAGCCAGTTGAATGGTACGTAAGTTACAATGTGTGTAGTAAGTCATATTTCTTTGTTCGTTTCTTACATTCGAGCTTGTGTTATACGTTTAAAAATTAATTTTATAAATTAATTAAAACCTAATCGAAATATATGAAATAAAAATTGATAGCCTAGAGAGCATATCAGATTAGAATGCAACAATGACATTCCGCGACATGACTTGCACATTTCTGTAAATTACGTCTCATGGTTGTGACATGATTTAGCTGTATGAAAATCAGTTATAATGGTCAAATATGTGGTGATATTTCGTTGAAATCATTTTGCTTTGGCACCAAATGTTTTACCATTTGTAACGAGTTTTACAAAAAAGGACGAATGAGATGTGTTAATTCGGAGAGAAATTAAAGTATAAATAATATTACATAACCATTACTCAAGGCGAGAAAGTACGTGCTGTTTAGCACCACTACTTATACATTAATTGGTTCTCGTTATGTTATTAAGCTTAACGTCTTTGCTTGCAAGCTAATATTAAGAATATGATTAATTCATTTGAAAAGTTCTGCTTTAGAACATATCACAATACGTTCGTATCAGTAAACTTTTGCAGTAGAAAGTTTTAAAATTATACTGTGAAAGTTCATATATTGGTTACTTGGGTTCTCACCAAAATCTAAAAATATCATTTATTGGTACCGCTCTTTTTACACTTTTGCGTATTTATTTCAAGCGTTCAATCGAACACTCCTTTTGCCAACTAAAACGTAATTTTAACTAGCTTTTGTTGCACCCCACAATACTCTCTTGACGTTTTATCAAGACACCACTCTACAGTTCTTAGAAGAACAGAGTCGATTTCCAAGTGATTTTGCACGCATTAATTGTAAAAAGTTGTATTGGAAATATTGAAAAATACCATTTTATTGTGAACACCGGCAATATAAGAAGTTTTGCGTTATTTACTACATTGAATAGTTTCAAACAAATTAAATTTGTATTGACGTAAAAAGTAGTTGAGGCAACATTAAACGTTGCCATGTAGTCAATGAATAATATATTATGAAATATTGAAACAGTATGTATTATTTTTATTCAACTCTCATGATTTAGAATGTAGAATGGAAATGGACAAGGTTTTGGTCAACAACAAATTTCCTAGCGTTCGAAACACTACTGTTGTAATATTGCAACTTCCTAGATTCTTACTTCTGATGTAGGGTATTATTTAATGCTACGAGTAAACTTTACTTTCAAAGTAAAACACAATTTAATAATAAAATAAACACAAATAAAAAGGATAAAGGGTGAATTTAAGCGAAAAATGTGAATGTGAAAAGTGTGAATGTGAGAAGAAAGCGAAGGCAGCAAAAGAGTAGACGTTGCTAAAAGCTACTCAACAGCTGAATATCCAGTGATGAAAATGAGTAAGATACGGCTATCTACGCCAATTGCATAACAAAAACTGCATAATAATGCAATAAATCATTGCTGAGTATTGAATTGTGGACTTTGCTCATTGCGATACGAAACGAAAGTTAACCGTAAGTTTATTTCCCAATAGCCCTCGTATATTATGAATTGTTTCGTAAGCAATAATTAGTCATTCCCGCCCTCGCGAGTGTCTCCATTAGTCCGCGTCGCCCGGAGACAGTCGCATCGGCGCCCGGCGCGCGGCACAATGGGCTGCCTCCATCGGAACATAACTTTCAATTAATACCTGGCGGGGCGCGTCGCGGGGTTTCTGCGCGCAAACGCTCCCAATAAACTAGGAAGCCGCAAGCGGCCCTTGATGACAGCTCATTTGCGCACAATACCCACTCGCACCCCGCACTACGCCCCCCCCCCCCCGCTCTATGCTATCCTGCTCCACGCTCCCCCGCTCCTCGCCGACCCCGCTGCACGTTCCCCGCTTCCCGCCCGTCTGACCTTTCCCCCTCCGCTCCCCGTCCTTCGGTTCCATCTTCCCGCTCCACGCCTCCCAATTCCATGCCTCCCCCCCCCGCTCCACGCCCTCCCGCACTAGAATTCCGCGCACCACCTACCCTGCTTCAGGCACACCGCCCCATGCGCACACCGTTCCATGCCCCTCTGCACATCTTACCATAGCCCCGTACCGCATCCGTCCGCACTGCGCCCTCCCCGCACCAAGCCAACGCAATACGCCGTCTCTACGCACTGTGTTCCTCTGCACCATGCCCCTCCGCTACAGTCCTCCCCTATCCAAGCCCATCCGCTCCACATTCCCCGCTTCTCACCCCTCTGTTCCGCACCCCTCACTCCCCGCCCTTCCATTCCACCTTCCCGCTCCACGCCTCCCTGCTCCGTGCCTCCCCTCCGCTCCATGCCCTCCCGCACTAGACTTCCCCGTTCCACCTACCCTGCTTCAGGCACACCTCCCCATGCGCCCCCCCCCGTTCCATGCCCCTCTGCACCTCTCACCACAGCCCCGTACCGCATCCATCCGCACTACGCCTTCCCCGCACTAAGCCAACGCAATACGCCGTCTCCACGCACTGTGTTCCTCTGCACCATGCCCCTCCGCTACAGTCCTCCCCTATCCAAGCCCATCCGCTCCACATTCCCCGCTTCTCACCCCTCTGTTCCGCACCCCTCACTCCCCGCCCTTCCATTCCACCTTCCCGCTCCACGCCTCCCTGCTCCGTGCCTCCCCTCCGCTCCATGCCCTCCCGCACTAGACTTCCCCGTTCCACCTACCCTGCTTCAGGCACACCTCCCCATGCGCCCCCCCCCGTTCCATGCCCCTCTGCACCTCTCACCACAGCCCCGTACCGCATCCATCCGCACTACGCCTTCCCCGCACTAAGCCAACGCAATACGCCGTCTCCACGCACTGTGTTCCTCTGCACCATGCCCCTCCGCTACAGTCCTCCCCTATCCAAGCCCATCCACTCCACGTTCCCCGCTTCTCGCCTCTCTGTTCCGCACCCCTCACTCCCCGCCCTTCCGTTCCACCTTCCCACTCAACGCCTCCCTGCTCCGTGCCACTCCCTGCTCCATGCCCTCCCGGACAGTGCTTCCCCGCTTCACGGACACCGCTCCATGCGCTCTCCCCACCCGCTTCGTGCCCCTCTGCACCCCTCACCAAAGCCCCATCCACGTCCCTCCGCACTAAGGTCTCCCCGCACTCAGCCACCGCCTCCGTGCACCACGCCCCTCCGCACCGTTCCCCTCCGCTCCGTGTCACTTTCCATGCCGACCCGCTTTAGGATCCCCGCTCCCCGCTCCTCTGGTCCGCATCCCAACTCCCCGCCCTTCTGTTCCACTTTCCCTCTCTACGCTTCCCAATCCAAGCCTACCCCGCCGTTCCATGCACTATGCTTCCCCGCTCCTCCTCCCCCGCTTCACGCACACCGCTGCCTGCGCCCCTTCCCGCTCCATGTCCCTTCTGCATCATCTGCTCCTCGTCCCACATCCCCGTTCCACATCACTCTGCACTATGTCGCACCTCTCACTAAGCCAACGCACCACGCCCCCCCCCACGCACCACGCCCGTCTCCACACCATTACTGCGCCCCCACAATGCCCGTGTCATGACACCTACCCCATACTATGCCCTCCACATTACGCTATACCCCGAGCCACGTCCCCTGTTTCGGGATGAGAAGCGCCGGCTCAGTCAAACCCCGCGCTGCCCTCTCTGCGCTGGCTCCTGCTGCCCCTTCTGACCTCGCTACGCCACGACTACATCCTTCCGCCCCATCCTACGCTACCCCGTGAATCATTGCCCTATTCATTATCGCCGCGATCACACTGCACCCTGCGCCGATCGGCCTTGCACATGCACATACACACGTCTAAATAATTCCGCACCATCATTTCAATATAAAATGTTCCAACTACCCTAATCTGTCTCGTACCGAATCGTAATGGTACGGGACATTATTCATCCAGTATCGACCCATCTTTCCTAACATTCCACCACATTACCTCATGCAATTGCTGTCCCGTTCCATTGCGTTCATACTACACGTCGCTCCTTTACGCCCACTTCGTTCCTTCATGTTACACTTCGCCACATCACACCACAATTCATCCCTTCACGTCACATTCGCTCCTTCACGCCAAACTTTGGCACTTCACGGTAAACCTCCCCTCTTCACGTCACATTTTGTCCCTTCTCTCTACACTTTGCCCCTCCCCACTACACATCACTTCTTAGGCTACACTTCGTTCCTTCACGCCACCCTGAACGGCGCTTCTTTGCACCCTGTTTTACTTCTTAACGCCATGCCACATCAAGACAAATACACCACACCACGCCCAACATACTCCACGATTCGGGTCCGACTCCGTCCTGTTTACAACACCATAAGATATACAGACTTGCTCAGAGTACTAAATTTGAACTGAGAGTGAAAATGTAAATACGAAAATAAATATCATACTAAGTGGAGAGTTAAGAAATATAATAAAATAAATAAAATAAGAATCAATAAACGGTAGTCGCTCTGGAAGGACAGCTGTTACTCTTCGGCGCCGGTGGGCGGCCCCGTTCAGCGATGCACTACGTACTTTCGCCCACTGACAGAGGTGGCTCAGGGCATGTGACTGCATTTCCTCTGACTGGGAGGTCTTGGGGTTCCACTCCCGACAATGGCAGGATTTTCGACACTAGTTAGATTAATTATTATTTAACCGATAAAATGAACTTATTTCTAACTAGCAACTCTGAATTAAAGGTGTATGTCAAACGTTTAAAATTCATTATGAAAATCTGAAATCGTATATTATTGCCTTTAAAACCATCTGCATACTTTTGAGGGATCTACAGCTTGTTTTAACATTCAGTTCTCACTTTTAGTAATGGGCATTGCAGCGCCGCCTCTTCTAACGATTACGCCCTCTTCTCCGCAGCCTATCACATTCAGTCGAACCTAGCCTGTTACCCCACAATTCGTGTTATCCTCACCTCTTCCGTCCTCTCCCAGTCCCCTGCATCTCCCGGTGCATTCTGAGGCCCCGCCCCGTTGCCGAGACCCCTTCCCCCCGCTGCTGAGCCAGGGAGGCTTCGCGGTAGGGGACCGGGCCCAGAGCGCGGCGCGCCGGAGAAATTAATCAAACGGGCCGCGGCCCTTCGAGGGCGCGCCCGGGCCTGGGGGCTCGTGGAGGCGGCGTCGGCGGCGGCGGCGGCGGCGGTGGCGGTGGCGGTGGCGGTGGCGGTGGCGGTGGTGGCAGCGGCGGCGGTGGTGGCGGCGTTGGCGGCGGCGGTGGCGGTGGCGGTGGCGGCGGCGGCGGCAGCGGCGGCGGCGGCGGCGGCGGCGGCGGCAGCGGCGACGGCGGAGGTGGCGGCGGCGGTGGCGGCAGACGACCTGGTTGCTCGCTGGGGGGACGAGTCAATGAACTGGGAGCGCCAACCTACTAACGCCTCGCTCCAAATGCCACCGACACGGTCGACAATGTACTTGTGTACTGTGTACGACAATAGTGTGGCGGCTACTTCGCATTTAATACTTTTATCCAGTGCTTGATTTCTAACATTTTAGGTTCCGGAACACGCCCCAAATTAACTATTAATTTAATAGAAATAGTTGTATATTTATAATATAATTTAATAATTATTCCCGAGGTACCGAAACGCCATTCCGTCGCGTTCCGCCAGATATCATATCTTTATCACATAAAATCCCGTCCAATTATTAGACTAAGAGCGTTTCAATTGCATTTTTTTAAATTTACGAATTCAAATACGAAAATTTACGAATACAATTTACGAAAAAGTTTGGAATACGGTAACATACGAATTTTGTAATACTTGGTATGCATTCCCTTGTTCTCAATGAGCATTTTAAGCCTTTTAGGCATATTTTTTACACTTTTTTAACTTGCAGCCTTCATTTCTTCATATTGGTGCTAAATTTTAACGAGTTATTATGAAACACAGTTAATTCGACCCAAAATAATAATTATAAAGTTTTAAATGATGTTTAACACTAATCTTCAGATCTGTTCAACTTTATACTCATAGTACTAAAACCAGTGAGTACTCTAAGCGTATGCATGTTTGAATGAATAGCTTATACGTAGGCAGGCATTTCACACAAAGCAAACAGGCTCTCATGGCAGTAATGACATCTTTTAACATCATAACTTTCCTTATCTTGCTTGTTACAATTTATAGTGACAGTCAGGTACTAAATATATTTGACTAATACAAAACCATATTTGTAAGACATGTGTAGAGAAACACGAAACAAGTTTTAGTCTAATAATTTTGCCAGGATTGTATTTACGAACTAAGAATCGTAAGATATCTTATTGCAATAAGAGATTGAAAAAATTTCAAATGAGGCTGTTAGATCTCGCTTGTTAACCAAATGAGTGTTGTAATAAGATGTAATTCGATTGATTGGTTATTTCGTGTTTCTAGGTGCGTCAGCTGCTATGGACAATAGTTTCGTGAGTGTTATGCCTGTTTTATCTCGGGGGATGGCTGTTTTCTCTCGCTCGACGATAAGATCCGGCGCCGACCTACACGTGGGCCAGTCGAGTTTTCCCCTAGTGGTTCGCCGCCCCGGTCGGTGCAAGCTCTAAGCTCTCGAATGATCCCCGGACATGTGTGTTAGTGTAGAGTGTATATATGTAAATGTGTGCAAGAGGTGAGGTTAGGACAAGAAAGATCGCGCGCAGTCCGTGGTCTGCTTGTTAGGGTACGGCTGCGGCATTCCTCTGGTGTTGATTGGAGAAGCTAGCTTGATCAGAGCAATTATCGAGCTATTGACAAAATACCTAAGTTTTTTGTTTTTGTTTTGTTTTTATTTGGACTGTGCGTTTGGTTTGGTGTTTGGAATGTGCGCTTGGAGTTCTAAATTTCAATTTTCTCTCTGATTCGAAACTGTCACTCTGGCACTGTCTTCTAATATATACCCATAACAACCACTTCATGCATTTTTCAGTCTTTGGTAAATTCGAAATGCAGGAGAGCATCAAAATCTCTAAATATTTCCAAAATATCTTGCAAAATAGTTACGAAACGCGATATTATATTTTCGTCCAAACTTTTCAATTTATTCTTGCACAACAAAGAATCCTGAAGCAAAAGAATATACAGAAATTTTCAGATGAAACTGTTCTTTTCCAAAAAGTACCAACCATTAAATAGTCCCCATGGCGAAATTAAATGAGTTAAGGAAGTTTTTCAGCTGATTCTAGTTTCCAAATAAAAAAAAACTTTCAACGTCAAAAGGTCACTCAAAACGCTATTGTTGAAACCGCTCATAAATTCACAGTGACTTTAACTTAATATTTATCTCATCAGAAAATGATGTCTAGAGTTTGCTTGTGAACATTTTATTTAAACAAGTGAGTAAATCAATTAGGCTCACAACGCATCAACTAATTTAGAATTAATGTTTTGGTTCGTTAAGCTTGCCGATTTAAAATCCGTCAGACAACATTGTCTTCAAACACTCGTCGCAGAAGTGCTGCCTCTCCTGTATTTCACACACCGTTTAATTAGTTTCATCGCGCAAAACACTCGAAAAATTAATTTAATCCTGCAAATGTTTACGTAGAGTTAAGCAAAACCTCGCGTAATTTTATCAGTAAAACAGTTTCACCTTCCGTGTGCTGCTGAGAGCAAAGTACACACTAATTGGTTACACAGAGCAGATGATAATAAAACTTCCAGAAATCTGATAACGATCAGAAAGTCCATTATAGTTAGTAATCGAAGTGAAATACAGACGAGAGTGGCGCTATCTCATGTATAAACTGCTTTACAGCCAGCGGCCGAATATCGAATTTGTGACTCCGCCGGCGCGGTGCACACACGGGAGAGCTTACGGCTTGAGCGAAGTTTTCAAAGAGGCCCAGATTTTAAGCCTTAGCTCCTCTGCCACGCTATCGCGACGGCAAACCTCCTTTCCGCTACCCTCACGCCCCCCCCCCCGACTCTGCCTCTCTCCCCGCCCCTCCCCCGCCCGCCACGCCCCCGCCCCGCCCGCGCCTTCAGTAAGTAATTTAAATGTTAATTAAAGTCCTCAGTGGTCTATTAATGAACAATGGCAGCGCGGGAAGGTAGTCGCAGCCTAATAGAAGCTTAACGTTCGCTGGCTGTTGTCGGAGGCTCTAATAGTCTCATCAGGCCAAGATTCGGCCCAACGCCCGGGGGCGAGAGGAGGTTGAGGACGGGGGCGGGGCAGAGGTTGGGGTGGGGGGAGGGGAGGGACGGAGGGGTGCCACCCTCCCCCTGCTCCCCCGCCGCTGTTTGCATGGGCGCCCCACTCTCCTTCGGAATCTTTGCTCTCCTTTGCCCCTCCCACTCCGTGCGGTCACCTCCGCAGCCTGTTCTTGCCGCGCGTCGTTGCCCTCGTTCCGCCCTGCTTCCCCACTGGCATCCAAGAGCGTGTCCCAACCTCCTGCACGCCCCCTCGCAAACTCGCAGCGCCTCCCACTCCTCCCCCGATGCGTTTGTCACCTCATCATCCTCTCCCACTCCCATCACACAACACCTTCCTCACCCCTTGCATTAACCGTCTTTCATGTACTTCCCCATCCTGTATTGTACGTCTCAATCCATTGGCATAAATTTGCCCTTGCCATCCCCTCCTCCTTGGCCCAGCAATCACCTCCGCTTTTCCTTCTCCCCGCCATTAAAACCCGCGTCATATCTGCGGCCCTCTCGGTCTCTAGTTTCAACCCCCGCCACCTCCAGCTGCCGCCTACTCTTGGCACGGACCCTGACGCTCCCACCGCCGCCCGCCCTTCGCCCCCCGTCTTCACACCCCCACGGCGTTTGCCCTCTCCCCCGCCCACGCCCCTCGCCACGCCTGGCTCGCCCGCCGAGATCGCGATGAGCTCTCCGCGCTCAAACACAGTGGCAGCGCCAGCCACCACCTCGTTAGCATAGGAGCCGCCGACGCGGATCCAGATGGCAACGCCTGAACTGTTCAGCGATACACAGGCGTGATTATGCCGATTTATGCACGCTTATTATCACAATACAAAAGCTCTTGTTTGAACGCAATATCCGTGGGAAAGTAATGAAAAAAGAAACACTTTATTCCTTCATTCGTACAAAAAGAGTTTGGTTTTCATAATGCTCGTAAATGATGTTACAATTCTCGTATTTTCAGAACATAATTTAGGGTCGCACCATATTTTAAACACGTTTTGAATGATAGTTTATGTTACAAAAGTAGATGAAGACAAATAGGAAACCAAACGGTACTGCGAAATACCGCAAAATTAAATATCAAAATAAATATAAACTATTACGATCTATTGTGCAAAAAAATAGTGTTGTCAAAAGTTAGCATGTTGAAAGATTTCCAGTTCATTAATATTAGTGAAAAAATTGTAGATTTTTTCTTCGAACGTTTCTTAGCCATTTGATTGCAATGATCTTTACCTAAAAGTGAAAAATAGATCTTTTGTTTTTTAATAAAGTTAATACACATGTATCATCAAATTTAATACGTTGCAGTTACTGATGTCCAGTTCACTTTTCTAAACATTTAAATAACTAGTATAAGCAAACATTCCATGTCTACTTTTACTGAGTACTTTAAATCAAATGAAAATACACACTTTCTGACGAGTCTCATGAGATTCTGACTTTTCCATCACCCTAAAGCTGCACAGATTTCGCACCCGCCAACTTCACTAAATTTCACTTTTAAAGCTTCCGAGATATATTATGATATATTTCAGGGCCATTATTTGCTTATTTGTCGCTCAGCGAAAAGCTTCACACGTCTCTCTCGCGCAGGGGGTCTCCAAAGCCTCTCTTCAACAAGCAGAGAATCGTGACATGTTTCAGATCTCTCTTGAAGATTGGGGTAAATTATAATGAATTTCACTGCAGAGGTAATTTGGTTTAACTACGGAGAGAACATTCACAGAAAGTCCAACATTTTCAAAAACACCTGTAATTATAGAGTAAACAGTGTATGAAAAGAGTAATTTTAATAGTTAATAACGTAGTGTTTGATTCAATTAACGTGTTATTGTGGAACCGAAGGGAAAGCTATTCGTCGTTGTTTCTATTGTTATTTTTTGCTGTGTAGTGACGGGTAGATTTAAATTAAAGTCAATGGAAAACTGATATTTTTTTGGCTTTCTGTTCATTGCCATTGCTTACTCTCAGGTGGGCAATATTATGAGTTGTAATTACTCGTGATACTAAAATTTGAAAATGGATGTAAAATATCATGATTTTAGAAAATTACAATCGCATGATTTAATAAATGTACAAATCATGTATGGACAATTTCTTAATACTAGGCCTAATCCATTCTTCACAGCAACTTACACGAACTCAATTTCTTGAAATATGCATTCATTTAACATTTTTTTCACACTCTAGACCAGGATACAGTTCAATTCGTTTCTTCGTTAAGAGGATATTAATGTGTGTGAAATTGTGAAATTCATTACGACACTAGATACACAGATTATACGAAGAATGCCTTTTATCAGGTTTTAAACAGTGGGTAAATGCAAGCTTACAGAATTTGCATCGTCTCTCCTATCCCAAAAAGGTTTGTAAATCCCTAGCTCCCAGACCTCCTCACTTTCTCGCTCTCATTTTTTGACATCCCGTCGTCCTCTGCCTCATCGTCGCCCTCTTCCTCCGTGGGACAGAAAGCGCTACATTTAACGCCGCATCGCTCGCGGGGGTGGGGAGGGCGGGGGAGGGGGCAGGCACGACGAGCTCTTCATGCCTCGAGACACATTAGAATCAGAGCGCGCACCATTTTTCACCGGCGCAAAACACGCGACGGTCGCTTCAAACGCAGTGCAGCCCCGCCCAGCACGCGGTGGGTGGGCGGGCGAGCGGGAGGGTGAGCGTGTGGGCGAGCGGGCGGACGAGCGGGCGGGTGGGCGGGCGAGCAATCGGGCTGGCGAGCGGGCGGGCGAGCGGGCGGGCGAGCGGGCGAGCGAGCGGGCGGGCGAGTGGGCGGGAGGGCGAGTGCGTGGGTGGGTGAGTGAGCGGGTGAGCGAGTGAGCAGGCGGGCGGGCGAGTGGACGAGCGGGCAAGTGGGTGGGCGAGTGGTCGGGCGAGGGTGTGGGAGGTCGGGCGAGTGGGCAGGCGGGCGGTTGGGCGGGAAGGCGAGTGAGCGGGCGGGCGAGTGGGAGGGGCGGGCGAGGAATCGGGCTGGCGAGCGGGTGGGCGAGCGGGCGGGTAGGGTAGGCGGGCGAGTGGGCGGGTGTATGGTTGGATGGACGGGCGGGGTGGGGCGGACTGGCGGGCGGGATGGGCGAGCGGGGCGGGATGGGCGAGCGGGGCGGGATGGGCGAGCGGGGCGGGATGGGCGAGCGGGGCGGGATGGGCGAGCGGGGCGGGATGGGCGAGCGGGGCGGGATGGGCGAGCGGGGCGGGCGCGACGAACGGGCGTGTGGAGCGGCGGGCAATGCAGGGCGGAGCACCATGGCCTTCTGGCTGGCGCGGGCCATGCAGATCGCAGACGGCCGTGATGGATGGAGGCGAGATGACAGAACGTGCCGAGGCGGCAAAACAGAAGCGCGTGTTTTGCCCGCGGGAGTGGGGAGGGGACCAGTCAGAGGAGGACGACCGGAAGTGAGGGGCGAGGAGAGGGATGCGAGAAGTCCTCCCGGTCGAACGATGTCCTGTCCTCGCTGGCTGTCCAGGGTGGCGTTGCTTCGAGTTCCCCCAGGATTTACCGTTCATTTCCAACGAAGCTGAGAGGACTTTCCCGCTTCACAATTCTCTGACAATGGAGAAACGTATGATGCACCTGTCACAGGTGTCATGGCTACAAATAGTATGCTTTTAGCTTGCTGTAAATCCCATTGACTCTACGAGACTGCGCGAATATTCGTTTCTCTCTGTTGTTGATCCATTTCAAGCTCGTTTTTTCAGTCTTTTCATATTGTGTTCTATCTACGACGCCTTGAGACAGGAAAGCAAAGTTTATTATTCTGTGTTCACGTACGTTGGAATATTGTAGTTCTTTTAACTTCTGTGCAACACACTAAAAACGAAATGAACGTGCACAGAACAATTCTAAGACTTTATAACGTAACAAAAGTAACATCATTCTACATGGAATTAGCACATTGCTGTCAATTGATGGTCCAGCCGGCAAATGTATAAAGGTGTACAGGAGTTTTATCAACGATTGCATTTCTTTCTCATTTACACGATCCGAACAAAACACTTTGTTTACGAATGTGGAATGATATTCTACGTTGTCTTGGTACTACTGGTTTACTATGGCCCCTAAACCCTTTGACGATTATTAAATTCACCCTAACTAATTTGATTATCTACTTAAGATAATAGTTGTGTTACAGAACACAAGTTCTTTAACATCAGAAGTAAAAAATGGGAATAAAAACAGTTTTTCTCAAAAATGATTTCATTTCAGTAAATGTGCTTTATTCGGCATGACACCGGCATGTGAGAAATACCTGAGTGACGTGTGCCATTTCTACAGAAATTTTCAAAAGTAGTACAATGAAGTGTGTGAAGCAAGGCTCTTAGCATTTTATTTTCTCACCGGTGAGCTATACAACCTCCTACGGGTACATATACTATTTTCACAACAAAAAAGAGAACGGTATATTTATTCACCCCTCAGTCGTATTACATCGAATTCCACAAACCTCAACAAATCCTGTGACTATGAAAACTGTTGCCAGAGTCATCAAACTGCGCTCGACTGCGCTCTAATGCAGTTTTGTTATGAAGTTTCTCAACCCTCTCATGCATCAAAATATGCCTCCATCCCATCAACTTATTTTGTTATGTTCTATTCTAATAACGCGCGATTTATTAGATTTCTAAATAACATTTTAAACCCATGAACGCGAACTAGCGTCAAATTATTATAGTCAAAAAATTCACAATAACTTCATCATTTAAAGGTGCGAAGAGATACATTATCTCAATTACAAGCGGTCGTTTTGTTACAAATGTCTGTTTATAAAACTTAATGTGTTAAGAATATTGAAAATAATATGTTTATTGAATATTGTAATAACGGGTAATGTTTGGGGGGAACGAATGAGTACGTAATTAAATTTAATGGCCCAATATTTCTCGCTGTCAGTTCCACTATTCTCAGCGTACTAATAGGCTAAAATAAGAAAAAGGTTCCTTTCGATATCAATAAGCAATGACCATTCGTTGTTAATGAATTCTAAGAGGGGACGTGCTTTCAATGTATCTCACGCGAGTCACTCGGGAGGCCCAGAATGTAGTACAAAACCGCCAAAAACAAACTGAGCGAGGCTACAGGAGCCGGCGGGCGCATCTGGTGCAACGAGCTCCAACTACACATCGCGCTGTCGAGCCTGGCGGCCGAGGTGCAAACTTAGATTGAAGCTGCGTCGAGTAGCGTCAAGCGCTGGATAGTACGTTTTAATTTTTCAGAGAACGCCCCGCCCTCTCCCGTCCTGTCCCGTCCCATCCCGTCCCTTCGACCTCCTTGTCGCGTCGCCGCCCCTCCCAGCCGCTCTTTTCTTAAATTGCATGTTTCAGGGGGAAAGTTTGCGTTAAATAAGTTGGCAACTGCCCTTACTTGCGCCGCGGTAAATTGAGAAAAAAATGACTGTCGGGTCGCGTAATAAGCGCCTCGTTATTGGAGGACGAAGCGCCTTCGTCAGGCCTCGGAGGGGAATGGGAGGAGGGGGAGGCCGGGAAGGGAAGGAGTCGACCCAGTTTCTGGTTCATGCGATGAAGACCATCGAGGTTAAGTGACGATTAATCCACTGCGCCCGAAAGAGAAACTACCATTCCCAGAGACCAACACTTCTTCGCTTTATCAATACCATGCAACCAAGTTCTCCCTTAATGAACGCATGAAATGAACACCATGATTTCTAATGTTCACTTCGGTTTACATTACACCAGAATCTTCACAGAAACGTCTTTGAAACACGTATATTGGAGAGCGCAGTGGTTGAAAAAGTGTTTCCTTGCCACTTTAAACTGGTAATACGCAGCGTAAGTGATACGAGCATTCGTGATCTTGAAATAAATAAGTCCAGTAAGACGTTAAGTTTTATGTTAAGCCATTTTGCGTAAGAGAAGGAAAAACTCACGATTACTGATGCATAGTTCCGCAGGACTAAAAGAAGATCACAACATTCGCGGGCGGTCGTATGTGTGTCTCAATCTTTTTGTTTATTTTAATAGCACCGAAGAAAATAGATTTTATGTACTCTCTTCCAAAAACATACAATCTTCACGATTTAGATATTGAAAATCAAAGCTCAGATTTCCCCGTATGGAAAGCTCAGCTTTCCCCAATCGGAAATGAACCTCTAATACTAATTCATTGTCAGGTGTCTTCGGTCTTCAATTGTCAAAAGACAGACCGTTTGCAGGCAGCAGGCCGACCAATAAGGCCCCTTGTGGTGTGCCAACAAAGTTAAATGCAAATCTCTCTGCCATAATATCTGATATACCAGATATATATGATAAGGCTACTGATAAAATAAGATTATAGTTGGTTCATATACGTCATCCATTGACATTTTCGCGTTAGATATTGCAATTATAAACACAAAGTGCAGGATCAATACATAAATGAAATGAAATTGTTAACGCACTCTACATACCAGAGTAAATCGTCAAACACTTCGCAACCGTAACGATTCAATTTGACACTAAAAAAACTTTACTGAGATATCTGAGACTTTAAAATGTGCTCTCAGTTGAAATCATATTAACTCATTCTACTTTAATCGTTTTGTGCAAAATCCAAGGCACTTCTTTTCATCCTACCCGTTTCCTCTGCCTCAAGAAGCTTCCTTTCCGAAGTCTCCCTGGTCTATCCACTTTACTGCCCAAGGGAGGCGGAAAATTTCGTTTGTACGTTGGAACAGATACTCATTTATGCATGAGAAGTAACTACGGGAAAAAAGTCGTTCCAGAGAATGCAATTGCTCTCCTACGCGTTCTCCTTCGTGGCTGGGCATTTAAGTGATTTCATATTTCATACATTTAAAGTTCGCGTTTCCAACATGATGAAAGTAGGAATGAGACCCTAACAAGATTAATGCCAGCACAAAAGGTCGCAAGGGGAGAGTTATGCTTGTTCACAAAACTAAAACTAATTTAAAGTACGCGTGACCCATTATTACATGGCAGCGAAGCGCGAAAGCCGAGGTTCGACGCTCAGCCGGTGCACTTCTCGAGGTTACTCGTCTGCTGTAATAGAATAAGCTCCGGATATTACATCCCTTCAAAGAGTAAATGACGCAAAGTGTAACTCCACACTTAGAGTGAGGAAAGAAAAATTAAACCCTCGAAGACGAAAATAATTCTTTGTGGAATCTGTTACTGAGTGCTTCATAGTAAGATACACTTTCTAAACTACACATCTATTTCGTAATGTTAATAATGCACAAAATTATTTTTTGAAATCTGAAACCTTGTATCTCTCATATCGTTACATCACGGAAAATTATGAAGTAGAAAGGAAGATCAGAGTGCATTACCATATTATAAGTAGATCATTAACACACACCCTATATACCTTATTCTAAATATGTTTTGTGATTGTCCAAGATTATTAATAAGATTGTCCAAGATTAATTTTATGTGTCCAGTTATTTTGGATATCAGGATTGGAACAACTGAAGAAAAATGAGTGTCAAAGATTGCACCTTCACGAACTACACAACAAAACCTGATTCAGTTTCTGGAAATATGACAACAAATATTTACAAAATGGTGAAATTTTTGTTCAAAATTCTTATGGATTTCATACTATCTAAACTGGTAATTAATTTGGTCCTTTAAATAGACATTTACTTCGTGATTGCATGCCGAAATTTCAATAAGAAAGGGTTAAAATTTGCTTGATTATGAAGACACAACCGTCCTCAAAACGTTGTGAATTAAAACACATACTTCAAGAGTAATATTTTTTTTCTTCAGTTGTTCCACTCCTGATTATCTCAAATAAGTGGAAACTTATAAAAATGAAACATGACATACCTTAAGTCTCATGTGACAACTTGCCTATGGTATGAGAATATTCAACAGTGCTTTCACCTATCTGCAAATTAACACATATCTGGAACGTGCATAAATCACTTTACATTTCGGATTAATTACATTAAATTCGCATTTCTCCGGTGAATAGCTCGAAATGTCACCGCTAGATTACTTCGCTTGAGACAGCATTACCTACGTTACGACTGAGGGATATTATAAGAAAGGGTGCTGATGTACCGTTTTTAGTATGGCGAGAATGAATGGTCTTAGCAGAGATTGTGCTAAGAACAGACGATGTGAGTTGGAGCCCCTAACACACACATTTTACATGTTGCGGTTAGACCAACGAGTTAGAATATATTACATAGAGTGACTGAAACGCCTCCATCTTTGCAGCAAATTGAAGCCATGTTTTTTGCAGTCAAAACAACGCCCTCAGGAAAACGGAGTATTCTAGTATTCCGTTTAGCGCTGGTGAAGGCCAGGTGGGCAGGAGCCGCCCGCAATATAAATCCTCGGACTCTGTGCTCTCACGTCTAAAAACCAATCGTTGAAAAACAAATCACAATATGTAAGGAGAACGAATTGAGAAACTTTAAAAACACTTTGCTTCCTACATCGGTTATTGTCATAAGAATGAAAGCTGTAGAAATGTTATTGTATATAGCATAACGCCTGAAAGTGAACGTTATTGCAATAAAAAGCAAACAAATAGATCACAAATAAGGCGGAAAACTTGAAAAATGATAATTTTTTATTTTATTACATCAATTTTTACAATTGTGCCGAACATACTGAAGGAATTATAAATATTATTATTCTAATCACTAATATAATTTAAACGTAGTTAAACGAGAAGGAACAATATAGAAATACGATCTGATACAAACAACACGTAGAATCAATACGACTGTTCTATACACCACCATTAGGCACCTCTCATGACTGCAAAAATGCATGGCGTCCCCTAGTTCTGCGAGCGCTCACCAAGAGCGCTGAAACCATAGGGTCAGCCACTCTATATTATTATTATTATTATTATTATTATTATTATTATTATTATTATTATTATTATTATTATTATTATTATTATTATTATTATTATTATTATTAGTTTTTTCTCAGCTATTTTTGCTGGTAAAAATGCTCACCTTCCACAGAGTTGTTTGGGGGAAAGGTTCGGTCACAGAAGAAGAACTTCATCTTATATCTGGACTTAAGATAAAAATTTTCTTACGATATGGGCTGTTTGCAACAAAACTGCGCGCTGTCCCATGTTCAGACCGTTTTTGGGTAGTTTAAGTTCTGTTAAGTTTTTAAGGAAGTTTTTACTGACCAGGCCTTCCTATTATTATTATTATTATTATTATTATTATTATTATTATTATTATTATTATTATTATTATTATTATTATTGTTATTATTATTATTATTGTTATTATTGTTGTTATTATTATTATTATTATTATTATTATTATCATCATCATCATCATACCATAACATCCCGTAAAGGGCAAAGGCCTCCTGCTTTAGCAGGGTTACATTAGATTGATATTCAATTTCACTGAAGTTCACTCAATTTCACTAAAATCGATTAATAGCACTGTGAATCATCATCTTCTTTTTGCTGTTCATATCCCAGTTGCCTCCATGGTGTTCTCTCTTGGGCCAGTCTCGTACAGGTGGGACCAGCTGCTTTCCATAGCTCGTCTGTCCATCTTCTCCTCTGTCTCCCTTGGTTTCTCCTCCCATACCGAGGGTCCCAGGTTGTTGTAGGGTATGACCATCATTGCTGGTCTTGCCTTATAATATGTTCTCCCCAATGACATTTGCTTATTTTGGCTTGCCGTACTGCATCTTTAATTTTAGTCTCTTTTCTAATTTCCGTAGATGGTATTTTGTCTAGGAGCGAAATATTTAACATTTTTCGTTCCATTTTCCTCTGGCATCGTTGTATCCATTTTATTTGTATTACTGTTAAGGACCATGTTTGTGATCCATAAAGCAATATCGGCAAGATGCACGAGTTCATTACTACCTTTTGAATTCGGAAGTTTATCTTTTTATTTACCGAAATGAAAGAGAGGCTCCAGAATTTTCTCCATGCTATATAGCATATTCTCCACTCTATATAGCAGAATTTTCTCCACTCTATATACCATATTCTAACTCTTTGGGTTAGCCTGAGAATGTCCTGCATCATTTCCTGCATCTTTGGGTTAGCCTGAGAATCATTACCACGCGATGATAAGGTGACATCACCTCTCAGAAAATCTTCCAAAATTTCAATTGAGAATTTTTAGTCGATATGACTTATTCTTTATGTTCGGGAACATTGCTTAAGTTACAACAGGAATATGTTAGTAATAGCAGTGGAAATGACAGTAAATTTCTCGACAGACTAGGTTGTTAAAATTTTGCTTTATTAAGTACAAATTGTGCTGTCCTGGATGGCCTAAGTGGCTAAGATCGTGTACCAACTCAATTCTCCAATCCGGAGGGTCACGGGTTCGAGTTCCGCATTGAGCATGGTTGTTTGTCCCTTGTCTCTCATGTGCGTGTTGTCGCGGAGGGTCTCGCGTTTTGCTGACCCTACATCAGAGGGGCCCTAAAGTGTGTTGGTGTCTAGTGTATGGTCAAATATGCGTCCCAACAGGACCTAAAGGGTAACTGGCTATTGGGTGGATGAAAGTCTCTCCCCCCTTCCCCCGAAAAAATTGTGAGCCCCTCGGGTGGCTCATGATAGCGTGCTAGCTTTCCTTGTTGAGATCTCGGGTTAAATTTTCTTTCGGGGCAAAACAAATATATATCTTAGCATTTCAATCGTCTCGGTTTCTATAGATGTGACGAAAGAATGCTTAGGCAGGCCAAGTAAGCTAGCAACAATTAAGGGAATACGACATACACGCCACATTTCTTCCTGACCCTTGGGCGTGAATAGCAAAACAGAAACAGGGCCCAGGTTTGGGAACACCGCCAGCCGACAAGAGTCGGATTAATCCAATCATAAAATGCCACACACCTTTCTACATATATATAAAAATTGTAAATGATCTTGAAATGTATTACTAAGCTTGTTATTACTAGGGCTGCGATTTATATGCATTTGCATATTTTTTCTATTAACTAAGACATCCCGTTTCAACAAATTGTCTACGTTTTGACGCATTTAGAATCAATTTAAGCTATTTTTATTTCACATATATCACCATAATTGCATATTTAGGCCATATTTTCATCTTTTTGTTGCATATTCACCCCTCATCTGCGAAAAGAAGCCCACAGTTACAGTTACGTTAGTGTGTAAGCGACTCTGACAGTTCTATCCCCACATGCACTGTGCTTACTAGATTTTATTATAATTCAGAAGAAATCATATTTTTGTTGTAAAACCTATATTTTTTAATTTTGTGAACTGTAGTACCTACATTACGTGCATCTTCTATTATTTTCCTAAGAAATGAGTGGTCTTCAAAATTAAGCCTTTCACTTAATGTTTGTCGCTTGGAGCAATTTATACGATTTCTATTGATTCTTGCTGTTTCATATTTTCTACATTTTAGTTTTATTTATTTTTACACTTACATATTACATTAGACTATTTCGCATATTTTCCTTTTTTAATTGCATACATTACCAAAAATATTTACACATATATGCACATATTTCGCTGTTTTTATTGCATATATATCACAGCCCTAGTTATTACAGTCGCAGTCGTCATTGGTTTGCAGCAGCCATTTCGCGTTTTCTGTTGCCTCCAGCAAATGGCGCCTGCGCCGGCAAGCGGTGAGCCTGTGGCCCCGCGCGCTGTTTAGCGTCACCGCAGCGCGCGCGCCCTTCCGAGAAGCCAGGCGGCGGCGAGGGTGGCGCTCCCCAGCGGCCGAGGGGGGGGGGGGGTCAGCGCTCGCTGGCGGCGGCGCCGCGGGGCCAGATTAACCCCGGGCGGACGCCTCGGGCGGGAGGGCCGCGCAGGGCTTTCACGGCGGCCGCGGGAGGGCGGGAGCCCTTTCAAAGGGAACGCACGGGCGAAAACGTGCGCGCCCGCGACCCGCCGCCTCCGAGCGCTGTTCCTCTCGTAGGGGCGGAACCCTGCGGCCCGCCCCAAGCCCGGTCGTCACGTCGCCACTCGCCACTCTCCCCCGCCAGCTCGCTGTGTAGCCTTTGTCTACCAACGCTGCCTCACCTTATGGCGTCGCTTGCGTCTACCGATTTTCCTCCGCCTACCACGTCACCTAGACATACCAGATCGTCTACGTGTACCACGCCGTGTAGTGATACCACAGTGCCTCTATTTACCATATCGCCCCGCCCCGCCATCGCCACGTTGATTCCATCTACCGATTCCCCTCCTACCACGTCGCCTACATCTACCAAGTCACCTCTATCTACCAAATCACCTCGATCTACCAAGTCAGCTCCATCTATCACGTCGTCTAGACATACCATTTGCCATTTTGCCTCCACCTACCGCGTCACCTCAACCTGCCAAGTCGCTTGTATCTATCACGTCGCTTCCACCTACAGTCTTGTCAGCATTAGTCAACTCCCCAAAATTCTAATTTGAGGTAAAATAAATTTTCGTTTGAAAGCAAACAAATTTTTCAGAAATAACTTTCCAACGTACATAATTAATCTACTAAACCTGGTGGAAAAAATTGCAATATTTATTGAATAGACATAATTAAATTTTATTATAGTAACAAAAAATGTTAACATACCTTTTTTAAGAATCTCCAATTGTTTTCACTTTTTGTATTACATATTATATTGTAGCCGACGACGACGTCAGATTACACATTACCGCGTTGAACAGTCGTTCAGTTGAATGTTTTGTAGAGAAGTGAGAGGAGCTCGCACCATTTTAGACATTTCTTACATAATCAATGGAGTTCAATGAGTATGAAAGTAAATGGGAGAATCGTGTTCCTTCAACCATTATAGAGTTCTTAGAGCCCAGTAAAGCAATGAGTTGACTAAATGTTTCTAGTCTTTGGAATAACATATTCTATATAAATGTTTATGGTGTCAAGTAATGGATTTCTTTCACTTTCACCTATCTAGTTGAAAAGATCATTGTCCTAGGGCATCCCAAGACACTTTTCTGTAATACACATTTCTGCCCATATTATGATGGATTCTCCTGATCTCAAACGAGTGTGATATCTGGCACTGGTCGGACAAAACAGGTTTCATTACTCCAGGGATATTTACTGCCTTTGATGAGTTCAAGGGATATTCACTGCATTATTTACCTTACGCAAGGTAATGAGGGCATTGACACGGTCCTCAGGAACATTAGCGATAAATCAATGGCTGTGTGGAGGCAGAGGCAGTTGCTAGGACTGTTAGTGTCAGCACAAGGCATATTCAGGTACACTGCACGGTTATTGGGCACATATGACGTACTTGTACGCCAGTATATTGGTTTGTCACGTGTGCCAAATTGAAGCGCCATTGTCGGTTTGTCAGGCTAACACATGATGCTTGCTTTGCTGTTTAATCACCCATGACCTGCTTCTGTTTCGCCTTCTGATCGATATTCGAGTCGATAGTCCGTCTACCTTTGTTATACAAATAAAACCATAGTACCTGTCCAGTAAACAAATAAGACGACAATCAAAATGTTCACACCATACCCCCGACCTCATTATTTCTGTACAAGTCTCTTTATAATTTTCATATTTACGCACAAACGCTGACCGATAATTATTTCAGTGACAGAAAAAATCACGCTTTCTTTAAGTCCCTCGTCATTTTGTAGAATTGCTTTTCTGGTCACAGAACATCACAAGCATGCTTAATATGATCGAACAGTACAACAATTTTAAATCAATGTTGATAAAAAAATTAGCTAATCCAAGATCTTAAAAAAGACATGAGCGTAGTAGTTGTCAATAAGGTTAAAAGGGGAATCATGATTTTTGTTGTTGAAAGAAATGTTTTGCCAATGATATTTTTTAGATAATTTAGAATATCTTTGTTTTCATTCTCGTGCATTTACATGTGCAAATAAGCAACTGACTTCCATCGTTTTGGGTGTTACCACTCAACAGCGATAGTTCATTATATTCCCAACATTTCTGAGGATATTTTGGTCACCAGTTATACAGGTGTATTTCATTCAGTGCCACCGGATCTACTCATAAAATTACGTAAAACATTAATACGAAATGGCCATCGGTTCATTAATGTTTGAAACATTGCTAACGATGATTGCCAACATTATTATTTGAAGCGTTATTTGTAAAAGTATCAATTTGTACTTCTCATGGCGCTCTGACAACTGAGAAATTGAATACTCTCAAGAATAAAGTATTTCGAACCTTGCTGACTTACGATCTTCTCACAACGAAGAATTCTTCAAGAAAGCAATTGTTTATCTTAAAGAATACGCGGAAACCGTTATGAACGAAACTAACTTTGCTGACGCTCGCAGCGGCATTTCCGAGAACATCGTTATCTAAGAGAAAGCCGTTCGTCGGCAGCAAATCGAGACCCCGTCATTCAGCCTCCCGAGGCGCTTTCGATCACAGGCGAGCGGCGCCTATCTCAGGGCGGGCGCTTCCACGAGCTGAAGTTCCCCGAATCACCGAGAGGCGGCGACACGAGCGCCAGTGTGGATAGAAATGGCGCGATGACGAAGATTTAGAGACAAGAGAAATAATGGTAAAAGAGCTACATAAAAAAGACAATAGAATAGTTTTAGTAGAAGATCTAGAGGAAAAGCCACAAGACGAGAGTATTGGTCTGAGTTGACATAAGAGAAATGGGCTAGTAAAAGAAATGAGCTTAATGTAAGGAATATTCATATTTCATAGACATTTGAATTAAGAGAAGAGTGTATTAGCTAGTGTAAAAAAGGAGTTTTACCGGTTGCCAACAAAAAAATTACTTTCAGTTAGGAAGTTTATATTTTAGTGAAGATAGACGATTAGAATCAAGAAAGAAGATGAAATTAAAATAATAAGAGTCTTGCTTGTTCTTTCTAGATAATTCTTGATGTCATCATCAGTATTAATATTTGCATCAAAGGTTGCAATCATTACCAAGACTTTTATTTATCATATGAGCAGCTTTCGACGGCTTGGCCCACATTGCCGGATCCACTATTTGAAAGCCGGAATGCCGACTACTTTAGACAAGAAAGATGACTACTGTAAGACGTCGAAATTGACTGCTAAAACAAATAAAAATTTTGGGAAATGCATCACTTGTATATACAGAAAAACAATTGTCTACAGAAATTGATTTTGGAAGTAAAGAAAACACAATACTGAAGGAACAAAGATACTTTGATGCCTAAAATTTGACGGAAAAAGAGTGAAAGAATGACGAAATCAGAAAAACTGGAAGAACAATTTCTGTGCAAAAATTTTAATTAATGAATTTAAATATTGTGTGAGAAAAAATTAGGAACATTGAAATATAGAATATGACGGAAGGAGGAAGGCAGGAAAAGCACGAAAAAGGTATATAGATGAGAGTGAAAAGAAAATAGATGAATGAAATAATAAAGCAAGTTTAGCAAAAACTTAATTGCAGTTTGGCTGAAGTTTCAGAAGCTGGTTAAAATGAACATGACATATATGTGAAATGAGAAAAATTAAAAAAATATCATTGATTTTTATGATGATCATAAAAAGAGAGTATGCATTCAATGATTCGAATTCGTTTCATCAGATGCATTAGCCCAACGGCAATACCATTATTATGCAGGAACGTTGACTTGCAGGGCTCAGAGCCAATTTACAAGCTCCCTTTGACGAACGTTTTCGAGAGTTTTAGCAAACGCGCTCATGCGTACATAGGATTCTGGGACGGCTAAGTCGTTCTGGGCATGGCCGCGTTTGCTAAACCTCCGAAATCCTTTTTTACAAGGAAATGGAATAACTACAATTACATTGGGTTCTTTGGGTTCAAGTCCAGACGATGACAGATTTTTGACACTAGCTACAGGGTCAGGCCGAGTTCAGTTGCATCGAGGACAAACCTAGCGACCAGCTGCTCTGATCGGTAGTTTTACATCGTTTCTACAATCTAGCAACGTTCTTTCAATACCAGGCGAATGCCGTAACAGTATCCTAGCAAATGGGTCAAGGACCGTTATTTCCTTTCTCAATCGCCTCCTTTGCTCTTCCTTATACACGCGCCTACACCTACATTCACTCCCCTATCACACATGCCAGAAGACCACTCGGGAAGTTAGAGATTGTCGTGGATGGGGGCGGTGCCCCGCTGGGCAGGCGTACCTGGAGGGGGAAACCGGCAACGCCGACGTGTAGGTTCTCTCGTTCCAGGAGAGAAACACCACTACCTCCCGTAATTGAACATGTACTGTATTTAAGACGCACACGACCGCAGTAATTGAGTTGAGCGGAATCAGTAAACACTCATAAACTCGAATTCATTGATTGATTGATTGATTGATTTTTTCGTGTTTCCGGGCGCGTCAACTGCTTTGGTCATTAGACTCGTTAGTGTAGTGCATGTTTTTTCTCGGGAGATGGCGGTGATCTTCCCTCGCTGGATAGCGAGATCCGGCGCAGACCTACCGTCGGCTACTGCGGCCCCCTAACCCGGACTCTCCCACCAGAAGGGCACCGCCCTAGCCCGGACAAGCTCTAAGCTCCCAACCAGTCTCCCGGAATATGTGGTAGTGTAGTGCATGTTAGTGTAAGTGTGTGTGTGTGTGTGTGTGTAAGGGGAGAGGAGGGGACAAGGAAGAGAAAGGAAAGATCGCGCGCGGTCCGTGGCCCGTTTGTTAAGGTACTGCTCCGGCATTCGCCTGGTGTTGATCGGAGAAACCACGAAAAACTACCGATCAGAGCAGCCGGCCGCTAGAATTCTCAGACAGCGACTGAATACGACCTAGCTGAAAAGCTAGGGTAGAAAATCCTGTCGCCGTCAGGACTCGAACCTAGAGCCTCCCGGTCAGAAGCGCTGCAGTGTCGAATTCATTTTCCAGAATTTTAGAACCCTTAGGAAGGGAAGAAACAGAAGTGATTGTGATTCGGTGAACATTGCATGCCCGCGTACTCGGGGCGGCGCGAGGGCGCTGTCTGGCCCGGCCCTTCCCCGCCCCCTCCCCACATCTTCCCCGCCCTTCCCCTTACCCCCCTCCCTGCCCTTCTCTCTCCCTCCTCTCATCTCCCTGTCTCCCCTTCCCCTTCTCACCCTTCCCAACCCCTTCCCTCCGCTCTACCTCCCCTCCCGTATTTCTCCGAAATACACCATCGGGCAAGTACTACCCTACTCTTTGGAATATTAATTAACTTTATTATCGAACTGAGACGTACACCCATGCAATTCAATCGTTTAGAATATCTAGAAATTAGTTAAATTTCACCTACATTTGCAGATTCTGCACGTCTCCAAATAGGTGGGGTTGTATCGAGGAGCACCGGACCAGCAAAATGTAATAGAATATCCAAGAAGCTCTCATCCTATAGATTACGGTGCGAAGAACGTTTCTGTAAGACATTTGGCTCCAAATTTTCAGATTTTAAGTTCCTAGAATGCTTCATTTAGGAGTTATTAAACTAAATAGATTTTAAAAATTATTTATTATCGTTCACCGGACAGGAATATTTTATATTATATTGCTTTTATTACTAAATCTAACAAGATAGTCTTTACTCTTCACTGTACAGAATCGTCTATGCATTGCCAATATTGTTTCTTTCTTCTTTTTCAAGAAGAACATCAAAAGATGTGAGAGTTCTCTCTCTCCATTAGAGTTTAACTTAGAGGTTTAACTCCATTAGAGGTTATATTGATAGTATCGATAAGCGCCAATACAGCTAAAATGTAACGGAATGTTTAGTAATGTATGTAGTTTACAATGTGAGGAACGTTTCTTTGAGGTTTATAACATCAAAATTGCAAGTTTTAGGACGTTAGAATGCTTCGTTTAGGAAATATTTAAGTAAATAGATTTTGACAATGCTGTCGAGAGTAGCAGGTTGCATTTGACAATAATATTTAAATTTTTTTTCAACAAAATCTTCATATTTTTAAAGTCAAAGTGCAATTTTCCACATCTCTGTAAAATTCTCATTGTTTAGAGACCTTATTTGTAAAGATTGGTTACGTGTGAGAGCCGCAAAAAGAATGTATACTACTGAAATAATATAGGAGGCAATTTGTAATTCCAGGTTTTTTAATTATTTTTTATTATTATTGCTCGCAATCAACAGCCATTCACAACTATCACTGATGTCGATTCTTAAACGGCAGGATATTGTTCGTTATTTGCAATCTTTCTCCAGTGTCATTAGGTTTTTGATTCCTTTCTTACGTGGTAATATCGTCAAACTGCATTTTGAACCTTGTCTACTTAGAACATTCATTAGAAAATGTAAATGGCAGTTAAATTTGAGGTAGAATAGGCATTAAACTAATATTGACATTTTATGTATCAAATAATTTAAGATCATATAGAACGTTGGCGGGAAATTCTCTTTCACAAATCGAACGATAAGGATTGTAATAGATTGTCTGCAAAAACCATTGAACACTTTTCTCGAAGCGTTCAACAATTTTAGAAATTAATTTAGGGCATTATTAAGTTTATGAGGGCGTTAAATAAGAATGTTAGGTTATATAGTGAAGTGAGGTGTCGTGCAGTCTAGAGCAGAGAAATAATTAAAGCAGTGTTTTACGTGTTAAAGTGAAATGAAGTGAAGTGGAGTAAAGTGAAGGAGAGTTCAGTGCGACAGCAGTATTGTCTTATTTGTACAAACATTCAGTGCGATTTTAGATAATTTTAGATAATAAATAATTTTATTTTTCTTCATATAATTAATGTTTCATGAATCATTATTTCTTTTATTACAATTATAATTATTATTATTTTATCATTATTATTACCATTATTATTAAATTACTTGCATGGAATTATATTACCTAATTGTAATTAACTGCAACAGGATTACACCAAATTTCAATTTAAATAAATGTATCTATTTTATTTATCTATTATAAAAGGACACTTAAATTCGATATGTTTCAGATTTAAAATATCGTTTTTTTAAACATCAATGTTTCTGTCGACGTTTTCATCGACATCGAAAACCCTATTGTTGGTGTATCGATGTTCTGTGACAATTGGCCATCACCCGGCGCGGCGCTGCGATGGTCGCGGCGGCGCTGGCGACGTGCGTGGCACTGGCGGGGGTGGGGGTCCACGCCGAGCCCGCCGACCCCGCGGAAGCCCCGCCCCGCCCACTCGCTGCACGCGCCGCAACCGCCTCGCCCTCCGAGACGTCCCCTGCACCGAAGAGGACGAGGACTTGCCCGCGCCCTTCTACCGCTTCACGGATTTACGCCTCGGCGCACAGAGCGGCGCACTGGCTTAGTTTTAAAATAATATTATTTAACTAGCGTACCCGTACGATAACTCTCGCATGTTAAACTTCACCCACTTACATATGTTTCCATTTACGTATTAAAACTGTAGTATATCTTTTTCTCCAAGCCCCTCTTATCCTCCGTTTTATGTCTTCTTGCAATTGATAACAATACAGCACATCCTTGTGAACACAAACTATTCTTATTTAACGTTATTACCGAGCAGAGATGTACACCTGCGTAATTCTTTCGCCTATAATATCAAGAAATTAGTTTCATTTGACAAATAGGTGCAGATTCTACAGGCGAACATGTGGGGTAGAATTGAGAAGCGTCGAACCAGCAAAAATGTAATGAATGTTCAAGAAGATCTTATCCTGGTTTATTTTGGTGTGATGAACGTTTCCGTGAGGACTTTGGTCTCAAAATTTTAGTTTTTAAGGCCCTAAAACGCTTCGTTTAGGAGTTATTTAACGCTGTAGATGCCCGAGTGTTGCGGGTTAAATTTAACAAGAATCTTAATTGTGTTTTTATAAACAAATTCATATTTTAAAAGTCAAAGTGCGATTCATCACATTTCTATGAAATTTTCTTTCTTTAGAGACCTTATTTGTAAAGATTGGTTGCATGTTAGAACCGCAAAAGGTATGTATACTACTGAAATAATATAGGAGGCGATTAAATTTGTTTGGGCTATTGAAACCGTAAGAAATAATTCAGCAATAAGAACAATTTAAGAGATGGCTCAGACTAACACCGCAGTTCCTCTGACTGGGAGGCCCTAGGGTTCAAGTTCCGAAGGTGGAAGGATTTTCGATACAAGCTACATAGCTAGGTGGAATTCAGACGCTCTCTGGAGGAGAATTCTAGTGGCCAACTGCTCTGGTCGGTAGTTTTTTGTCATTTCTACAATGAACACCAGATGCATTCCGGAGCAGTATCCTAACAAACGGGCCATGGACCGCTCGCGATATTTTCTTCCTCTTCCTTATCCTATCTTTACCTGCAGGAAGAAAAACGAAATTGGAAAAAGGGTTTGAAAATACCTCATTTCATAAAAATATGGGCATAATGGCATTTACCTCTGAGGTATATATTCGAGATAAATTTTATTGAGTACTTTGCAAGGAAACATTAATGCCATACACAAATATTCCCTGCCATCAGAGTTGCAATACATATTGTGCCAGTATGATTTGACATAACTAAAACTCTTGTAAAGAACACATAAGACTGTGGTGGATAATATATCGTCCGACATGTTCTGTCTCAAAAAGTAAATGAACTTCGTATTTTTGCAATAGAAACATGATGAAGGAACGGGTTTATGACGGGGAACGGTATGTAGAGACTCATAAGAACTGATTTAAGAATCTCTACCTCTACTAGGAAATGAACTTAATTTAACATTTTCAATCTCAAGAAATGCAAATTCTCCCTACAAAATATATTTTTACGTTTACACAGATGTATTGACGGTTGAAGAGTGAACTTACAGGAAATATGAGTATGTCCTTGACTATGCAGATTTTATTTTAAGGGATAATATTATAAAACTTATAAATTAACAACACAAATTTACATCAAGAGTTATGAATAAAAACATTTTGAATTTTCATCTCGATAGTTTTCACTGTTGAGAGTTGAAGTACCCAAACAAAATTATATTTCCACTTGTTAGTATTTAAAGTATAAAAATATTTACGTAAAAAATCTCGAATGAAAAGAGTGTTACAGCTTATTCGCTTATACTGCTGTGAACCAATTATTTTCCTCTTTGGTTACAATGAAAAATGGTAATTTTTATCAACCCAATATAACTGGTTATAAAATCGGAAATATGCATTGATATATTATATTTGCCTTTTATCTCTGTATTTTTGATCTCCACGTTCAATAAGCACTGCTTTTACAAATTTTTCATAATTTTGTTCATGCTCAATGTGGTTTGGGAATTCATTGAATCCATTCTGTTACTGCAAACCAAAACAGTAAACCCTCATCAAAACAAATTATATTTATTATTTCACATCGAAGCGTTCCAATGGTGCTCAGAAAGAATTTGTGTAAACGTATAGAAATACGTAATACCCGAAATCACTTTCAGAAACTATCAATAACTTAATGAGCACGTACACCTGTCTACTCAGAATTTTTCAAGGGTCAGCTTTGTGCTTAATCTTCATATAAATACAAGATTTCTCTTCTAATATAATTTGATATTCATTTATTACAATCAAACCTTCAACATCTTGAAATACTTAATTTTTTGGCTTATGTTTACAATGTCTCTCAGTAAAAATGAATTATTATGTTTTCCTTATTATGGCATGGTATGGAATTAACTCGGTTGGCTTATAGCATGGTATATAATGAAGAGCAAATTGTATTCGCAAATAATGACCCACCAATTCCACATGCAGTAATATAGGTTACAATACTCGCATAAATATTTTCATTGAATTAAATTAAGATTATATTTGTATAAACGAAGGTTTTTTTCCAGTCACAAATTCGTACGTTCTTAGTAACTATGAACTTAATAAATTAAATGAAAGGAGTCTAAATGCCCTTATTTACGACCACCCCCACGCAAGCAATAAGAGATTTTAATGCTTAACACTGACCTTGGGGATGTAGAACGCAGACTCTGAACGGAAACGTTCTGTTACATTTTGCGCTAAACTCGAATTATAATATAATAGCCCTCTCCAACATATTCACTATCCATTCAGTCAACACAAATCGCCCGATGTATTGAACATTATAGTAAGTAAAAGATTGAATGGTTCAATTTATCAGTTCCTCTGAAAAGAATCTAATTCTGATAATTGCCCAGTCATTTCGTTCAATAACAACCCGTTTCCTCCAAGTAACTCGGAATCTATCCCAAGAATCATTAATTTGCAATTCTTCAATTCGTTCAATGCCCGTTATCTGTCAGAACTTGGTTTTTCTTTTTGTATTTTCCTCTTAACTCTGTGCCTGGATAATGATTGTAACTATCAATAAAGAAGTAATGAGAAAAATCTAAACAGAAAATTAGGAACTAGAACGCAGAAAATTTCCACAGTTAAATAAAACAAAGTTAACAATTACAATGATAAATATACACTATAACTGCCAGTAATAACGTCCGCTAATTAACTGATACTAAACGAATACCTATCTCTGCATTTCTCAAAAGAGAACTATTTCTGGGCATCACGTATGTATGAGTTTTGGCACACAATTTCGCATTAAAATGAAAGCCTGGGTTTGACGACGCTGCTTGGAGATTGTGTGGTCAATGAAATCCACATGAAAAAAATTCAAAAAGAAAATGAGGAATTGGAAAGTCAAAATTCAAACGATTAACCTATCAAACCAATACGATAGATAAGAAACAAACCAGGACTGCCAGAAACTACGACCACCGACGCGATACTAAGCGAATACAGATCTCTCGATTTCCCAAAACAGAGCGAAGAGTTGGAAGGTCAAACTTCAAACGTTTAACCAGTCAAACAAATTCAATGAATGAGAGACATAAACCAGGACTACCAGAAACTACGACCACCGACACGATACTAAGCGAATACAGATCTCTCGATTTCCCAAAACAGAGCGAAGAGTTGGAAGGTCAAACTTCAAACGGTTAACCAGTCAAACAATTTCAATGAATGAGAGACATAAACCAGGACTACCAGAAACTACGACCACCGACGCGATACTAAGCGAATACAGATCTCTCGATTTCCCAAAACAGAGCGAAGAGTTGGAAGGTCAAACTTCAAACGGTTAACCAGTCAAACAATTTCAATGAATGAGAGACATAAACCAGGACTACCAAAAACTACGACCACCGACGCGATACTAAGCGAATACAGATGTCTCGATTTCCCAAAACAGAGCGAAGAGTTGGAAGGTCAAACTTCAAACGGTTAACCAGTCAAACAATTTCAATGAATGAGAGACATAAACCAGGACTACCAGAAACTACGACCACCGACGCGATACTAAGCGAATACAGATGTCTCGATTTCCCAAAACAGAGCGAAGAGTTGGAAGGTCAAACTTCAAACGGTTAACCAGTCAAACAATTTCAATGAATGAGAGACATAAACCAGGACTACCAGAAACTACGTCCACCGACGCGATACTAAGCGAATACAGATCTCTCGATTTCCCAAAACAGAGCGAAGAGTTGGAAGGTCAAACTTCAAACGGTTAACCAGTCAAACAATTTCAATGAATGAGAGACATAAACCAGGACTACCAGAAACTACGTCCACCGACGCGATACTAAGCGAATACAGATCTCTGGATTTTCCAAAACATGGCGGGCTCGTTCTGTGCATCTCTTATAGCGCGGGCCCTGGCAGACAATTTCGCGTAAAGACGGATGCCCCGAGGTTCCGAAGAAACCCTCCCAATTCCCCATGGGAAATCTCAGAGTGCGGGAGCGCGAAAGCTTGAGCGCCTGGTCCTGCCCTGGCATTTCGGGTCATCTTTTATCAATAATTCCCGAGCAAACGGTAAACATGTCTACGAATATATGTAAAAGATACGTCGGACTGTTTCTGTAATTGTACTTCTGGGATTTTTAAAAAAAAATTGTGATCATTGAACATCTCTTAACCAACTCTTAAAACCTTTATGAGGCCTTTCAGAAATTCGAATTAGTATTTCAAATTCATCAACACTAATATGCATCGCCAATTGTTTCATTAAGATATTGCTTGCAATTGAGGAGCGTGAATTCATGTTCAAAGCATGCAGAAATATTATTTCGCCTACTCAGTTGCAACTCATGAGACTAATAAAATGTGGCGAAATATCGTCAAAATCCTTCATTCCATTTCTAATAACTGTTTCTATGTATGAACAAGATTGAAAAAAGAAATACTTATTATTAATATTCAAACTTATCATAAGTACAACTAGAAGTGGAACTACTTTTTCTTGTGTTGATATCACACACTCCTGACTAGGTACTAATAATATTAATAAATGCAAATAAAACATATTTTAAATATTTGCTGTAGCACAACCAATACTATTGAGTATACCATAGTGTTGTAAGTTTTCGCACACACGTTTTGTATGGACATTTTGCAACTATTCTTATACCCAAGATAGTCCTAATTTTTCATTTTTTATAAAACCTTATGTTCTTCACACCACAAATTAAAAGGCTTTTTTCCAGTAAATCGCATGAAGTCGCTCAACTAAATGACATTTTACATTCCAAAACAAGACATCGAGTACGGTACGAGTTGAAGCTGCATACGTGCTTAAAAAGAATCAGTACTTTCCAGGAACCATCAGCTGCCCGAAAACCAGTGTTGGGTAGTATTTAAGTACTTGTGTTCCAAATACGTATTTTAAATACATTTTGTATTTGAAAACGGTATTTTTGAGTTTTTTGACATGTAATTTGCAAATGATTTTCTTCTTCTTCTTCTTCTTCTTCTTCTTCTTCTTCCCCTGTTGCCTCTCAGCGTCGGGTTAGCCATTCGACATACTTCTTTTTGTCTTGTGCCTTGCGCTTCACCTCTCCTAGTGTAGCCCCGCTCCTTTGGCATATATCCTGTATATAGGCTTCCCATGTTCCTCTTGGCCTTCCAGGTGGTCTCTTTCCCTCTGGCCTGGCTTCGATAATTTGTTTCGGTTTTCTATCCTCTGCCATTCTAGCAACATGTCCGTACCACTTCAGAGCCTTATTTTCCATTTCTTTGAGTAGCGGGGTAACTTTTAGTTCCTCTCTGATTGTATTATTCCTGATTCGATCTCTTCTTGTTTTCCCTACTATCCTGCGTAGGAATTTCATTTTTACAGCTGTGACTCTACTTTCTGTTTTCGTATTATGTGGCATGCTTTCAGTTCCATATATAAATGTTGGTATATATACGGACTTATAAATTTGGAGTTTTGTTTTAGTACCTACATTCATTCTTAACAAGTTCTTATTTATTTGATAATACACAGAGTTTGCTTTCTTCCCTCTATTATTCAGTTCTTCTTCATATTTTCCGTTTTCCGAAATTATTGTTCCTAGGTACTCATAGCTTGTTACTTGCTCCATGCTTTCCTCTCTCCATTTGATGTTCATTTCTTCCTTCTCTTTGCCTATACACACTACCTTGCTCTTATTGATGTTTATCTTCATACCCCTATCCTCCAGTGCATGTCCCCACTCAGTTATCATCTCTTGCAGCTCTCTTGGGTTTTTGGCGAGTAATAGAATATCGTCTGCATACACCAATGCTTGTATCCATACTGGTCTCATTTTCCAATTTCCAATTTTACATTTTTTAGTACGCCTTTTGGTTTGTTTAATTACCTGATCCATAAAGATCATAAATAGTAGAGGGCTCAATGAATCTCCCTGTTTAACTCCTTTGCCCATTCTAAATTTCCCACTAAGTTGTCCGTCCAGCCTTACAGTACCATACACATTTTTATAAATACTTTTAATTACCCTCATCATTTTGCTTGAAACCTTTGCTTTCTCCAGTGCATCCCATAGTTCTTTCCTGGGTACTGTATCAAATGCTGACTTTAAATCTATGAAAGCAGTGCATATTGTTTTCCCCCTACTCAATGTTTTTTCAATTATGCTTCTTAGAGTGTAAATATGGTCTTGTGTTTGTCTGTATGGTCTAAAGGCCCCTTGCTCCTCTTCCAAATCATCATCTATCTCCGTCCTCAACTTGCAAATGATTTTAAATACATAAAATAGGTGTTTTTTTAAGGAATACGTAAAATATTTTAAATATGGATGAAGAAGAAGATACCGAGGATAGTTTATTGTTTGATTCCGCTAGTAAATGCACCTCATTGAAACAAAACTAAAATCTCCTTTCAGC
Source organism: Teleogryllus occipitalis (assembly GCA_011170035.1). Taxonomy (NCBI): domain Eukaryota; kingdom Metazoa; phylum Arthropoda; class Insecta; order Orthoptera; family Gryllidae; genus Teleogryllus; species Teleogryllus occipitalis. The sequence continues at coordinate 139,203 of BLKR01000981.1, forward strand.
TGCTTACTTTGAATTCTCTTCATTTTTAAATGATAAATCTAAATCATTAAAAATGCTGGACTATTATTCGATGATAAAAAAGTATCTTATTCCTTGTAACACTAGTTCATGTCCATCCGTGCCAGTTGAACGAGTGTTTTCCTTTGGCGGTTTTATACATGCGCCAGCTAGGAGTTTATTGCCTGATGATTTGTTTGAAGAATTAGTCGTTTTATAAGGAAATTCCGTTTATTTGAGTTAGACATATTTTTATGTCATTTTGTATTTGAAAGAGTTTATACATACATGTATATTACAGTTATTTATTGTGAAAAAAATTGTATGACTCACAATTACTACTTTATTGTAATTAATAATTACAATATTTTGTTACAATAAAATATATAATTCAAAATTATTATATTTACCATATTTGAGTATTTGAAGTATTTTAAATTTGCATGTATTTGTCAAATCAAAACCTAATATATTTTGAGTATGTATTTAAAAACTAATTTACAAAGTATAATTGGCGAAGCATTTAAATTGTGGGTTTAATATGTTGACGAAGATGACTCTTTTTATTTCTTCTCGAAGAATTTAAATGCTTAACTTAAAGTATTTGGCCCAACCCTGCCGGAACTCTCTGCCACTCTGTCAAGAATAGCGAAACATCGGGGTTGGTGATGCCCACGACACGAAGGGTGAAGGCAAACACGTGACCCAACCATTGCGGTGCAGCTGTCTCTCACTCTCTCGCAATCTCTCTCACAGTCTCTCTCCCTATCTCTCTCTCACACACACTCATTCTCTCTCTCTCTCTCTCTCTCTCTCTCTCTCTCTCTCTCTCTCCCACTTTACACCGCCACAACAGCATGCAGTCGACGCGACAGCATTTCTTCGGCCGAATCTGGCCAAATACCCCCACTCCCTCCCGATCACTAAAAAGGCTCTTTGCGTGCACAGGATTCCTCTAACGCATTCTCTGGAGACAATGCATGCATTAATACCAACAGAATACTAGCGGATCTACAAATTAAATACATACTTGCAGTCGAACCTGAACAAACGTGAATACAATTCGTTTGTTAATTTCGAACTTGTTTTGATATTGGCGCAAAAGAATAAAGAATATTAAGAATATCTTAGAGCATGCACTGTATACAAAGCTATCGTAAAGCTAAAGTATGCAAAGCATTTGTTAAAATATTTTTGTTAGTGTAATGGATTTCTAGACTTCATAAGTTAAGAGTTTTTTACGAATTTTAAAATTTTATTTAAATTTATAAGTATTTTAATTATGTATTTAATTTTGTAGCGTACTAATATTATAGCTTTAATTTTCAAATTATGCAGGTTGTCACATTTAAACCTGTCTGTGACTCATTGTCTGTGTTTCATAAAAAAGTACTTCATTGTTGATTTGTTACTTCGTATGTAAATGTCGCAAATTTACCAGACTCACAATACAAAATTTTTACAATATTTTTACATCTGCTTACAACACATACTGAAAGTACCATTCATCAGAATTAAAATATCGCGTCGCTCGTAAGATCATGATACGAGAAACACGAGGCAATTCTTTACAAGATATGTTATTGATTGATTGATTTTTTCGTGTTTCCGGGCGCGTCAACTGCTTCGGTCATTAGTCCCGTTAGTGTAGTGCGTGTTTTTCTCTCTCGGGAGATTGCGGTGAACTTCCCCCGCTGGATGGCGAGATCCGGCGCCGACCTACCGTCGGCTAGTGGGGTTTCCCCCTAACCGGGACTCTCCCACCAACGGGGCACCACCCCAGTCGGGACAAGCTCTAAGCTCCCGACCGGTCTCCCGGAGTATATGGGAGTGTAGTGCATGTTAGTGTAAGTGTGTGTGCAAGGGGAGAGGATAGGACAAGGAAGAGGAAGGACAGATCGCGCGCGGTTCGTGGCACGTTTGGTAGGGTACTGCTCCGGCATTCGCCTGGTGTTGATCGGAGAAACCACGGAAAACTACCGATCAGAGCCGCCGGCCGCTAGAATTCTCCTCCAGACAGCAGCTGAATTCGACCTAGCTGAAAAGCTAGTGTCGAAAATCCTGCCGCCGTCAGGACTCGAACCTAGGACCTCCCGGTTAGAGGCGCTGCAGTGACATCAGTTGATGCACTGAGCTACCGCTACCGGTCACAAGACATGTTATTCCTCTTGTTCGTAACAAGAGATCATATGTCTCTTGTTCGTCTCGTGTCTCTTTTAGCTGGTCTACGGTGTAATGATACGCTCTTATTGATACATAATTTATAATGGAGGGTTGGTTCCGTACGGTATCGTACGTTAGCTTTCAGAGCTCCCGAAAAATAAAAATCTCTAGATAATCTGGTGGTCATGGAGGTCAAAGATTTTTGCTGACAACCATGTTTTCAGGAAACATACAGGGCAGAGCTATACTGTGGTTGGATGTGTTCCTGACCTTAAACACTACCTCTTATTTGCGGTTAAGACAGGAACTGGAAAATGTTGCCTTTTAAATTACATGCAGTTAGGAAGAAAATCGAGGAATGTGCCATCACGTCCATTAGTCTTAGCAGAAGACATCAAGTGATTATAATCGGACTGTGTATAGGACATTTTAACCTTAGTCATAGCTACCTGATGAAAAAGTCTATTCCTTATCCTTGCCTAAATTGTCGTCTTTCAGTATCTACCAAGCAACTTATAGTTGATTACCATGTGATGACGACTGGCAGAGCAAATCTGAATATTAATAGTGATCTTCTTTGTATATTCAATTCTTATTTGGGACACGTGAAAATTATTCAACTCCATGCCAAATTTAATCTGGTAAATTATATTTAGCAATTGATTATACATTGTCAGTCTCATGTACAAGTTATATATTAATGATTTATCTCTAATGTACGTGTATTCCATGCAATTTTGTAACTAGTGTGTATTTGTAATTACTGTATTTGTAGCTACTATATTTTTGTAACTGTGGTCGCCAATGACCTAGTTGTTTATAAGGCGACTTTAAATATTTTTTAAAAACTCAAATAATTTTTGATAGCGAATTGAGTTGGGAAAATCAGGTAATCTGTGTCGTAGGGAAAGCCTGGAGGTCCTTGCATTTTACTATGCGAATACTAAAAAAGAATACTGCGAAAGCGAGAGAATTAGCTTATTTATCTCTAGTTCGTCCATTAATGGAATACGGGGCTGTTTGTTGGGACCCTTATAGAAATTCCCAAAAGGAATATTTGAATAGAGTACAGAGAAGAGCGTATACATTTGCTTTCCGAGGGAATAAGAAGAATGTTGAATGGGAGTCTCTAGAAATTAGGAGAGTTAAGGCAAGACTCTGTGCCCTGTACAAAGCATATGCCGGTTATCCAGCTTGGAAAGATATCTACATCCGATTGGGTAGACCTTCGTTCTTTAGTAGGGGGGATCACAAGCACAAAATTCAGTTTAGGCCACAGAGAACAGATGTTGGAACCCTTTCCTCTAGGTGTTCAAAGATTTAAAAATAAATTAACTAATGGTATTTGTAAACTTTATTAATTTAAGAAGTTGGATTATTATATAAGTTATTATTTGATTATTATTGATATTTTTATTGCTATTATTATTGTGTTAATTACTATTAAATACGTTCCTGTTCAAAATGTATAATTATATTCAAAGTAGTATTGTATTGAAGTGTGGTGAAGTGTTGTGCAGTGTAGTGCAGTATAGAAGTAGAAAGAGAAGTGAATTTCAAATGTGAAGTGAAGTAAAGTGAAAGTGAAGTGAAGTGTAATTAAAAAGTCGTGTAATCTTGTATTTAATAGTTTCAAATAACTGTGCAGGTCAACCATAAAATGTAGTTAAGGCTATTATTGTTAGCATTTTATTATTATTATTATTATTATTATTATTATTATTATTATTATTATTATTATTATTATTATTATTATTATTATTATTATTATTATTATTATTATTGTCTTTAAATAATTTAAAGTTACATTGTTAAATAATTTTAAGTTAATATTAGTAATATGTAAATTGTAGAGTTCTGCCACCAGATTGTATATACCTACCTGCAGAATAATCAATATCTATCTATCTATCTATCTATCTATCTATCTTTGTCTAAACGTTCGTGTGCAGCGTGCTGCCAGCAACAGTCGGCAGCTGCTCTCATCACCCGTGTCTTTATTGGTTTCTTAAACTAGGAAGCCGGTTTTCATTAATGCGATTGTAGGTTTTCAACGATATACATAGTAATGCTTCGACCAAAAGTATTATTAATGTCAAAAAATAAATAAATGAGAGATTCCTGTATTAGAGTCAAGTCAGTTGCTCATGTAAATATGCATAATAAATCTTCTTTGGCTGACAAACAGTTTTTTTAATGTAAAATTGCCGTTTTTTCGGCACAATAGCTCCATCTTTTGCTTCGAAAGATAAAAATTGGAGCGGTTGTTTTGTTTCAGTTTTTTTTCCCAGAACATTGCACAGAATTATTTTCTCTATACAACGTAAGTAGTATGAATGAAAATAAAAATACGAATCTTTCGCGCTTCTTTTGCTGAAAAAGTTTTCATGAGATGGCTGAAAAATCAGTAGAATACAATTTGTAGTGTTCAATTAACAGTAGTATTCAGTTAACGAAATTGTAACCGTTACAACTGTTACGTGAACGCCGTTGTAGGACCACTAGTTTAGTAGTTTAATAGTCACTTTTTGTTAGAAATATACCATTCATTGTTCAAAGAATATGGCAGAAGGTTTCTTGTTTACATTCACAGGCAGTAAATAAACATTGGATAAATGAGTAACGAAAAAGGAGGGTTACTAAGTTTCGGTATCCTTGCTAAGATTGTTATGTATGAATACCACATATCGAATAAAACATGAAACGAGTTGCTCGGTAATGACTGTGTTTTATAAATAATGATAAAATGCCTTTAATGATTGTGTTTCAATAATCATTTCAAAAATGATTATCATTGCATACACATAGACATTGAAAAAAAAGAGAACAACATCTTTCTCACCGGTTTGTGTCATAGTTCTGATTGATAAGTTTTCTGGTATAGTACTGACATAGTTCCGATATAGTTTAGACATAATTTGATAAATTCCACATAGCTACGAGCTTCGACATAGTTTGGACATAGTTTACACATAGTTCCGACTTGGATCCAACACAGTTCCAATATAGGTCCGACATAGTTTTGACGTAGCATCGACCAAGCTTCACCAAAATGACGACATTTCGATTGAGACTGTCTGTGCGCAGGTGATGCCGTCCGAGCCGGCGGAGCGGGGCAGCGCGGCCGCAGCGCGTGGTGGCGCAGATGGCGGTGCTGTTGAGGGTGAAGCGCCCTGTGAGCGACTTTCGGGGCACTTCACCATCGATTTTCAGGGCACTTCACCTTCGACTTTCGGGTAATAGCTTCGATCTAGCTTCGTCATAGCTTGTAGAAATAGATTTGCGGCGTTGTTTTGTCGTAGGTTTTCATTTCTCTAGAAAGCTTTTTCGGCCGCATTGCGGCCATCATCAGTGCTACAAAAAATAATAACAATATACTAAATTATATTTTTAAATTTATTACAGTATATTATTATAAATATAATTAGAATTTGAGTAAAACAAAAATATTGAAGTATAAAATATTAAAAAATAACCTAATTTTGGATAGAATATTTGAAATAACAGATGAACTATCCTTAAGTGGAGAAAAATAAAATAAAAATAGTGTAGACAAATAAATAAGTGAATAAATAAATTTAGATGAGTAAACTGGCATACCGATTCGTAGGTGGCTGGGGATCTTGGTCCAGACAAGACAGCCAGGATCAAGGGCATTGTCCTTAATCAAATTTAGGTTATACTCGTATTTTCACATTTTATATTTCAATTTTTATTTCTTCCAACATTTTAGGAGAAAACTAATGTCCAAGTTTCGTGAACTCATTATTCATTCATTTCTCCACCTGCAGGAGTTATTTTTTACAGTAGCTATTTGACCACAGAGTGCAGCACGACTCTGTTATACTTGTAGAAGAAGTCAGAAAAAAACCTTGTGACATTAATAACTTACATCATTTGATTTTGTCATTTGGAACCTTTTTATGTCAATGGGTCGTAATCCTAAGCGTCACACAGTCTCTTCACCGACATGTGCAATTACTCTTGTTGTATTTAAATATACTCTACTTTGTGCATTAACAAAGACCAAGGTTGTTTTTTTTTGTCTTCTTTGTTCGTTAAGTTTTGCTTTGAAATAAAACATACTCCCTTTTTTGAATATTTTAATGTAGTTTTAGCATGCTAATATTGGTATTATTGGGTGTAGGGTATATATAGGGTGTCCCACCAACTATGGACCACCCACATAACTTCTAAACGGTCAACATATCGAAATGCAGTTTTCGCTCAACACTGCAGAATCATGGGACAAGTAATACGCTGCACCGGTATTGTTCGTAATATTTTTTGTTTTTGAGCGATTTAATCATCTTTGATTTTTTAATTGGAACTGTGTATTTTTCTCACTAGCAATGGGTCGATCTTAAAAAAAGGATAGCAATGATGTATCATTTGTTAATGTTTTGACAGTAGTTTGACTATAAAATAATACTTTCTGACATGTGAATTTACATTAAATTAACAAAGTTTCCTTTAGTAGCCCTTGCAACTGTCGCCTTTGGGAAAGGTGGCCGCCGCCCTTATCAGCCTCAGCGCCGCGAAGGCAACAAAACCTACATCTAGGTATATGCGTGGTGTTGGCGAAGGCTACCTTCGCCAAAGGTAACAGTTTAAAGGGGTGCAACAGACAGGAAATATTGTCTGTTGAAATTAAAATCATAAGTTCAAAAGTAAACTTTTATACTCAATTTTCTGTCAAAATACTAACACATATTTTATCATTGCATTCCTCTTTTATTATCTATTCATTACTGGTGAGAAAAATATACGGTTCCAATTAAAAAAACAAAGATTAAATCGCTCAAAAACAAAAAAATCAAAGATAATCGAATTTCTCGAAAACTAAAAATATTACGAACAATATCTGTACTGCATTTTACTTGCCCCATGATTTTGCTTTGTTGACCAAAAACTAAATTTAGGTATCGTGAACCGTTTAGGAGATATGAGGGTTGCCCCCAGTATGTGGGACACCCGATATACTTAAACCCCAAAGATTTCTTTTTGAAAGTTGTAGGTGAAAAATTCTGTTTTGCAGAAATTTTTTAAACAGAAAACTAAAAAAAATCCTTTTCTGTAAATACATATTTTCATTTAAGACACATTTGGTATCACTGATACAAATACAGACATATTATTTTGCTATTTATTTTTTCGACTGAAAAGTTCTTGGTTGACATTATGACTTGCAATTACTCTACGAAAGTATTGTTTTCTGAAATAAGTTCACGATATCTTTTGAATATCCAACGACTCTTTGTTGAACTGAGAAATTTTGTCGCTTCACTGTGAGCATTATATAAAACATTAAAATTTTGTTCTGAATGTTCTTTCCTTTAGAGTCAATTTGACAAGAGGCATATTAATTCAATATAAACTCTTGCTCGTTGCGCCATGCAAAATTTTCCATGAAAAGAAAAGCAATTGCACAGATCGATTTGCGAAGACGTGACATGTTAGTACGGAAATGTGGAATCGCATGTGCATATTTCCGGAATGTAAGCAAACGGTAACGGCAATGGTGAGGGTATTGAAAGACGCAGAAAATCGTGGCTAAGAAACAGCATTGCAAATGTCTAGCAATTTTAAATGGAGGTGGAACGTCAAACATTTCAAGATTGCAGGCAAGGTAACTAGCTCACAAGAGTTAGCGAGCACTGCATCCAGAACAACTACCGATAAATTTAAAAGTTAGTGTAGTACAAATTTACTCAGGGTGGGGGTATGACACTAAATACTTGGTCCTTTACTGTATTTTGTAGAAGTCAGTTAACCATTGTTGCCACAAATTTAGAGATATTAATTCCCACTTCCTTTACTAAAGCAAAGAAATTAAAATGAAATCCATCAGTAATATTTGAATATATCATCTGGCAGTAAAATTTAACATTTTGAAGCGAAAGGATCTTTATTTCCTCATTGCATTTTCTTAAGAGTGCAATAATATCATTAAATTCCTGGGTTCACGTTCAGTACAAATGTTATTAAGAGTCTCCGCTGGTAAGAGTGATATAATGGATCACAGAGGAGGTTTTATTAAAGGAAATAAAGAACTTACAACTTGTAAATTATTTTCACATTACTGCTATGCACAATAAATAATAAAATCATTTAATAAAACTTAACTCGAAACGAAAACAGACAAAAATTTCAGTTGAAGCATATTCCTGCCCCTTGACAAAAATTATGTCAGACGACACTTAGAAAGAAAACAATTATGTAAGAAAGAAAGTAATAAGTAAAAAAGTATGTTATATACTTAATTTAAATCTTAGTTGTTTGCTAGGAAAAATCCATCAAACGTTTTGTATGAAGCAATAAATCTCCGTTAATTTCGAGGGCACTTCGGGCTTATCTTCTCTGCTGCAGCTAGCTCGTGTTCTGCTACAGCTTGCGCTCTTCCTGGATATGGAGGGAAAATGAGTGTCGATTTTGGGGAAGTTGCCCCTGCTCGTAAGAGCACGGGAATTCTCAGGCGGGCAAGTACCTCATACAGGTGCATTTTGGCACGCCTATAGGACGTGAAACCATAGTACTCATTTGGATGTTCACGAAACGAAAAAAAGGAACGTTAAAAATAGGGTAATTTTACTTAAATATCTTTCCCACAAAAATCCGCAGACCAGGGTAACGATTCAGGGCAAGAGAGAGAGAGAGAGAGAGAGAGAGAGAGAGAGGGAGAAAGAGATTCAGATGCAACATGAGAGTTCAAAATTTCTTAAAAAGTTACACGAGATTCTACATATTTACTCCTCTTCATAATATCATGTATTCTTCATATTTGTTCTTGAAATGATTATAATATGAATTCTCCATGACAGTTATATAAAAGGTCATTATTTCACTTTAATATTTTTGAGATAATTAAATTTAGAAATGCTTCAGTTAATCAAGTAAATTCATAAGGTTAACGATACATTGAGCTCAGTGTCATTTCAAAGTGTTTGCAATAACAACTCCTGTAGAAACAACATGGCGAGGATAAGGGCAAGGCCGACGATGAGGCCAGGGTAAGAGCAAGAGTAAGGGCAAAACTAAGGACGAAGGGAAGGGCGACGTCGTTTGAAAAGGGCGTATAGAGGGAGGAAGTGACGAGAAGGGGCACAAGAGCACACCGGAACGAGGGTTATAAGGCCCAGAGGGTCAGAGGGGGTCACAATCCGGGCGAAGTCGCCGCACAGTGCGAGCCATTCCGTATCGGCAGCTAGCGGCGACCAAGTTCCAGACACCCTTTCGAATTCTCCCAAGCGAGGGGTTAAAGAGACCGGGTCGAGTCAGAAGCCGGTCGCGGGTGAGGCAGATTGCCAGATCCACAGAGTCTATGATGGCAGTCGGAGGTAGGGAGGAAAAGCTGATCCTTTTTTCTACACTAAGACTAGTCATCACAGCAAATTTTCTTGTCCCGCACAATTAATTACAGTTAACACATACCGTTTTCTGCAGCCCATAAAATTAAAAATTGACAAATAAATTGCATACAAAAAGAAAATGCACGTCAAAATGAAAACTGGGAAAAAGATGGCTCAGGGCACCAACTGATGTTCTTGCAGTACCTCTAACTGGAAGGTCCTAGGTTCCAGTCCCGGCAGTGGCAGGATTTCCGACAATAGCTAGAGAGCTAGTGAAGAGAATTCCAGCAGCCGGCTGCTCTGATCGGTGCTTTTCCGTCGTTTCTCCGATCAACAACAGACGAATGCCGGAGCAGTACCCTAACAAACGGGCCACGGGCCGCGCGCGATCTGTCCTTCCTCTATCTTGTCCTATCCTCTCCCCTTACACACACACTTACACTAACATGCACCACACTACCACATATTCCAGAAGACCGGTCGGGAGCTTAGAGCTTGTCCCGGCTGGGGCGGTGCCCCGCTGGTAAGAGATACCTAGTTGAGGGAAACCCCGCAAGCCTACGTGTAGGTCCGCGCCGAATCTTACCATCCAGCGGGAGATCACCGTCACCTCCAGCGATAGAACTTGCACTACACTTATGGGACTAATGACCTTAGCAGTTGACGCGCCCGGAATCGCTAAACAATCAATCAAAATTAAATTATGTAATGTTGTGGAAATTCCTTAGTTGACTGATGGATATTCAAAGGAAATTATTAACGTAAAAGTAGTGAAGAGAAGTATATTTTTAAAAAAAAGTACATTTCTAGTGTCCATGGTGGATTCATTTCATTTGAAAAATCTAATAAATTACTTTTACAATCGTAAACATTAAGAAAATTAAATTGTATTATATTTTTTCTTCGATTTTATAATATTAATAATAATAATAATAATAATAATATAATATAATAATATAATAATAATAATAATTTGTGCGTATCGCATAATCGAATTAATAAAATCGGATAGCAAATGAGCAATTATTTCTCATCAGTCTGAATTATTCACATCTTTTCGTCGCTTGAAGTATGTATTTTCGTCAAAAACTACATTGTCGCCCCCAGTACTTCTCCTCTGCGAAGCTCCCGGGACCACATGAGGGACAGTTTGCCCCTCTGCAGGAGAATGTCTGGGCTTGGGAACAGCGGAGCCAAGCGAACGCGGGTCCAGCCACCTTCAAACGCCCGGGCGGGCGGGCCGCTCTCTGCCGCCCGCACTGAATTGCAGGGGATACTGGCGGCGAAAGTTGGCGCCCGAGCTCACCTCGGAATACCCGCCAGGGGCCGCTCAGTGCACGGACTGACACGTGACGTGGCGAAATCGCTAACAGATGGCGCCGACGTGTCATACGACAACACCTCGCAATCCAGATGAAAGAGCGCAAGTTTGCGTTATTGTTAGACGAAGTAAGAGGGTTTGTGCACAGACCCGACAAGGCTAACGTTAGTGGTAGTAAATAACGTAACGTCGAATGCTGCATGAAGCTCAAAGAGAGAGTTTTTGCACAACTTTACGTTTATGCTTTGAAGCTGCTGACATCTGGTAGCAATAGTAATAAATTACTCAAAATTTTCGCGCCTTTCCTCCTGTAGTTTTTCCTTTCACGTACCTGCCATCGTTGATCTTTGAGAAGGAAAAAATAATTAAAGCATGTACCATTTGCATTTATTGACACGGACGATGTAGAAAATGTAATTATGGACAAACTTTTAGAACTAAATCGACCTGGATTTAAAAAGGTCTATAAAGTTTAAAAAGGTCTATAAAACAAAATACGTACCGGAGAGGTAGCTCAGGGCATCAATTGATGTCACTGCAGTGCCTCTCACCGGGAGGTCCTGGGGTTCGAATCTCGACGGTGGCAGGAATTTCGACATTGCCAGAGAGTTCTGTTGCTATCTGGAAGAGAATTCTAGCGTCCAGCTGCAAGATCGGTAGTTTTGCGGGGTTTCTCCGAACAATACCAGGAGAATTCCGGAACAATGCCCTCTCAAATGAGCCACGGACCACGTGCAATCTTATTGTTGAAAATATATTTTATATTTTATATTAAATACTGACAATTTTTTGTTGATTGTAGGTATGTTATAAGACATCATGTACTAAAACATACAAAATGATTTAAAATTAATGTATACCAAAGGATCTGTGAGAATAATTTTACCACAAATATTATTTTTATTAATACATTTATAATTATTATGGCTGGTACTATACATTCATTTGTTGTTAGAATAAAAAGCAAAATGCATTGGTTTGTTATCTAATTTTGCGCTTTTACGAAAATGAAAAAGGCTTTAAATAAATTAACATGCTTGCCGGCTCTCCTGGAGCAATGAACATATTTTAAGTATATTTTTCTTTCCAAATCAAACTGCAAAAATTTAATGAATTTTGTATTAATACTAAGAAACAGTTTTTCAGAAAGATAATTAGTTCGAGAACAGACCAGGGAATTCGAGTGAAATGTAATTAGATCTTCACCCTTTTCGAGAAACTATTACATAAAATCATATTACCGCCGAAATTTGCATAGAGTATTCCGAATAATAACTGCAAGAGTTCCTACTCACAGAAAATAAATTTAAAAAAAAAACTAAAAAGAAATCCTTCCTCCTCTTTCGCAAATTGAAGGAATATAATTTTTGCGAGATCATTAAAAATATAACTAAACGCTCTTTCGGCTACTTGCCCTTAAATGATGGGGCCGCGTAGGCATGCCGGCGCTGCCACGGACCCTTGAGCCGGGAGATAATAAGATATAAAAAGGGCCCCTCGCCCGCACTCGAGTCTCTTTCGCTCGTGAGGACCCGCCCTCCGCCCCGCGCCCGGCTCCTCGGCATTGCGTGCGCCCTCCTTTGAAACAGAACTTACAATTATCGGGGACCGAATCAGTACAGCCGCGTCCGTTCCCAGCGTGCCCTCACGCGAGGCCCCAACGACGGCAACCGAAGGAAAACCCCAAGGTCCACTTTTACGGTACGGCGACCGTACTTCGTTAACGTCGCTACTTATCTGAAGGTACAGTGGGACCTACTGTTATATTGGATAAGTATTACGAGCTCATTCTCTTTTTGCCTTTTTATTCTTTTTTTTTCATTCCGAAAAGAAGAGAAAGACCAACTCATTGGGAGTCGACAAAGTTTAAATTCTCTAATTAGTTTCCTCGGGCTGTGACTGCTTGCGTCGTGACGATAATAAAATGAAGAAGGTGACGCATCGTGTTCGAGCTTTCCCTCGCCCTTTGCCTTCCGCCTCCACTGCCCCCCGCCGCCGCCGCCGCCGCTCGCTCCCCGAAGTCTTCCTTCCTGGCCTTCATCCCTTCTGGCCTGATCGCCCCCGAACAGCAGGCCGACTTATTCCGACCAACCCGCCTGGAATTCTCATTCTCCTCCGTCAGGAATCAACGCCTGCTGAGACGAACTCTTCCCAAAACTTCGGAACGTGATTTCTGAATGGCGGCGCTGTGATTTCAACCCTCCACGTGTGTGTTCCCTTTCAGGGCTACTTCTCAAACTTATTGCGAAACTGTCCGAAATTGAATTACGAGATATGAAATATTGGCGGGTTACTAAATGATCGGTCTTGTTCAAAAATAACATTTTTTTATTTTTAAATTTCTACAAATTAATATTTTCCTTTTTTCCTGGCCAAATAAAATCCTAAAATATACCAAATAAGCGAATTCCTAATATTATTTAACATATGAGTTTAACTGAGTTAGTTGAAAGTCATAACATAAGTTAAATCTCGTAGAACAAAAATCATATTTAATGCTTCTGCAAAAATGTGAACCCGGCTGGAAAAATAAATAAGGCTACTTATATCAATGCAAATTGAGAAACAATTGTACCTTTTACTTGCTTTATATCTGGTAATATACTGAGATAGGTCAAAATACATAGAGAATATTTTAGAAGAAAATATAAAAATATGTCGACAAAAGATAATAGGCAGAAGGGATAATACGAAGAAAAATAAATAAAAATGAGACATTGGGGACGTAAAGCGTCATCAAACAGCAAGAAAGACGACTTTCAGTAGTTATTTAAAATATTAGAAAAAATTAATACATTATATTTAATATTATATTTAATAAAAGCGACATTTTTAGGATAGACAAGAGAATTCTGATAGCTTAATTACATGGGGACAAATTAGTATCGGACTCAGGCAGTAGCAATTAGAACATGTGAACGGCAGAAACAAACTGAGTTGATAGATGAAAATTTTGCGTCAGAATTTGTCTCGATCTGGTAGAGGTAGGACGTGTAGACGTGACTGTCAGAAGAAAGTGTTAGAAAAATTTTCAAGTTCAAATATGTCGTGATCTGATAAACGAATGTAGATAACAAATAGAAGTAGGTTGAGGACAGTGGAAAAACGTATGCAGATACGAACTTAGTGTGGAAAGAAGAACTTAGTGTGGGACCAGAAATAGTAGGACGACGCTTAATGGACGAATGATTCTTCTCATCGCCGAGAGAGCAGTGTTTCCTCAGCAACAGGGAAGTTAAGTAATTAAGCATAAAAGTACTTTGCATAATTCAATTGTTAGTGGCCAAGAATGCCATAGTCAATAAGTTAAATTTAGAGGGAAAAATTATAAAAAAATTAAGTTTCATTAAGTTCCAATGGCCATCATCATTTATCAGGTATGAAAGAGTAAATTTAAATAAGAAACAAGTTTGTTAAAAAAAATTATTATAAAAGAAAGATAAAAATTGATTTTCACGGTATCGAAGTGCAATTTTCGCTCAACAATGCGAAATCATGGGACAAGGAATATGCCCTAGAGAAATTGTCTGTAATGTTTTTAGTTTTGGAGAAAATTAATCTCTTTTTTAGGAAATATATTTTTTTCGTCAGCAATGGATAGATCATGAAAAGACGAATATAATGATGTATTGTATGATGTATCATGATAGTAATTTGAGTATAAAATTAGACGTTATAAATTGTGATTTTAAATTATACGCACAATATTTCCTGCAGCAGCCCTTGCAACTATCGCCTTTGGGGAAGTTGGCCTTCCTGGCCCCGAGACTGTTACGGGAGAAGGGAGACACAGCATCAATGGGGGTAGATGTGTAACTACAGCAATCCATGGTCTTGTCAAGACTGACACAGGAACAAACATCAGTATCAACAATGAGAATTAAATTTTTTTCCATCGATTCATTAGAATTAAACTCCTCTTCTCGTTAAAATTCCAAAGCATCGATGTGCAGTATAACGTTACAAGTGACTGCAGTCAGTTCATCCACCTTTGCACACACGCCTGCAGATGTATTGCTGTCGACGGTGGGAGGACTCTGAGCTTAGTAAATAATGTATGTACACTTTTTATGCTGTTTTTCTATTGTTATCTACATTTTATTTATTTTTGTAAATTTACAATGAGAAGTTGAGTATCGGCAATAATAACAAAATTTCTACCTATTTATAATCTGATGTTCTTGAGATATAGTGAAATTATGCAACCTCTCAATTCCTTTGTTTGTATTTGAAGTGTTTTAATATACTGGCTTAATTTACAGCCATTAGACATCGATCTCGATTCTTGTTAAGTTTGAAAATGACCTTTGTTAGTAGGTTCCTAACACTACCAATTTCTTCATATCGTTCATATCAGTGATAGTTCCTTTGGAATTTCAATCAGTGAAAGTGATGATCAATTCTTATGAATCAATGGAAAAAATATTTCAGTCTGATTGTTAATGTTGAGGTTTGTTCCTGTATTCTTCTAGTTAAGACTTCTTGGGGTGCAGCCCCTCTCAGCCTACCCTCTCGCCGTGAAGAGTCTGGGCATTGCAAAGCGAAGGCCACCTTTCCAAATGCAACAGTTGCGGGCTGCTACAGGAAATATTGTCCGGTTAATTTAAAATCACGTGGCAGTAAGACTTACTTTATATTCAATTTACTATCAAAATACAAACATATGATATATCACTGTATTCCTTTTTTTACGATCTATCCATTGCTGATGAGAAAAACAACTAGTTTCATTTAAAAAAAATCAAACATGGTTAAATTTCTCAAAAACGAAAATATTACGAACATTACCTCTAACAAAAGTTAATTGCCCCATGATTCCGCATTGTTGAGCGATAACTGTACTTCGATATCGTGAACTGTTTAGAAGATATGAAGGTGTTCCACTGTTGATGGGACACCCGTTGACACCCCAGAAACTATGGACCACCCCCATCATTTCTAAACAGTTCAGGATATTGAAATGCAATTTTTGCTGAACAATGCGGTATCACGGACCAAGTAACATGCCGTAAAAAAGCTGTCTATAGTATTTTTAGTTTTCGAGAAATTTAATCATCTTTGATTTTTTAAATGGAACTATATATTTTTCTCACCAGCAATAGATAGACCATGAAAAGAGGATTAAAATGATGTATCATATGCTAATATTTTGATTGTAACTTAAGTATAAAATTAGACCTGACATGTGATTTTGACTTAAACGGGCAATCGTGTAGCAGCCCTTGCAACTCTCGCCTTCCGGGAAGGTGGCCTTCGCGGCGTCTTGACTGTTGCGTAGAGAGGAGAGATTGAGAGGGAGGGCAGTGGGGGATAAGTGGCATAACTACAGCCATCATTGGTGTTGACATAAATGTCACACTAGGAAATACCAATTTTAACTATCAGAATGGGAGATTTTTTCCATTTATTTATCTGAATTGTCTTCTACTGAAATGTCAAAACATCCATCGTTTCAAAGAACGATATAAAAAATTGGTAGCGTAAGGAAGATGATAATAATAAATATCATTTTCAAACTGAACAAGAAGCCAACTGCCGTCTCTTTGTTGTTAAATTTCATTTTTAAATAAGATGATCACTCGCCCACTTTGTAACATACGACTGCTGTTCACAAATGGAAAAGAAAGCAGTGCACTTTCGTCTTCTGCCGCCGCGGATTTTCAAGCTTGTGGCAGCACTATGATGGGAGAAACTCTCTAATCAGTATTAGCAATCGCGACTGCAGATGTGCATTTTTGTTAATGTTTGTAAATTTACACTAATATAACTGTCAAGAGTATTTCAAAATTTTTATTGCTTTATTCTTATGGTACGTGTTTAAATAGTAAAGTTATTAACAGTAAATAATGAGAGAAAATGTCGACCTTTGTTTGATGTATTAATTGAGATATTACAATGAAAATCTTTAAGCTTTCATTCGATTCCGTTGTTTTGAAATGATGATTTGTTTCTGCACTGAGCTCGATTTTTGTGTTTGAAAATGACTTTTATTATTATAGTTTTCGATACAATATTTTTTATTTCGTTCCTTTCGATTATCATTGATTTGGAATTTCAAAAGAAGAAAAGTTCAATTCAGGTGAACAAATAGGGAAAAATCTCTAATTTTGATCGTTAAAATTGAAGTTTGTTCATATGTTTTTCGTGTCAAGACCATGAATTGCTGCATTACGCCTTCATCCTTCACGGCCATCCCTCTCACACTCCTTTCTCCACAAAATCGTATCGACGCCGCGAGGGCCACCTTCCCCCCAAGGCGACTATTGCAAAGGCTGCCCGTTTACTTGAAAATCTCATGCCAGAAAATCTAATTTTATACTCAAATTACTAACATATGATACATCATTCTATTTCTATTTTCATGATCTATCCATTGGTGGTAAGAAAAATATGTAGTTCCATTTAAAAAATCAAAGATGATTCAATTTCTCGAAAACTAAAAATATTATAGACAATTTCTCTACGGCATGTTACATGCCCCACGATTCTGCATTGTACAGCGAAAACTGCATTTCGATATTCTGAACCATTTAGAAGTTTTGGGGGTGGTCCATAGTTGCTGGGACACCCGGTAGATTGGAATGTGTTACTTCTCCAAAAAAGTCATGGCCATATAAAACAACTGGGTACTGCAAAATAAACAAAGAACTGAGGTGACATGAAAAACGTGAAGCTAGAAATACAGGGAGATGGCATGTCACAAACTTGATGGCATCTGAAACAACGATCCGCTATACTGCTGTACCCAACGCTTGTATGCGCCCTCAGTTTGGGTGTTATTTGTCATAGTTTTTATTGTTTGAAAGCCTTGAACAGATTAACCAGCTTTCATAACAGTTCGTCATTGCTATTTGTGTGGCTTACAGTACAAATCGATCATGTATGTAGTTAGTACTTTCTCGTGTGTGTAGTTTTTTATACCAGTTGAATGTGGCGTCGCCGACGCTATACACTGTTTTGAAAGTATTTTTAATGTGTTAAAACTTGTTTTCGTACTTAATTTCTTCATTCCTAGTTATGTTCAAATATGTTCTTACAGTATCTGGCATTTTACTCACCAATGAATCGTTGTATCTGTTAATGTTATACTCCCCTTCGAAACTTTCCATTATCTAATGGCCTCGTATGTTACCTCCATTCAGGATTGTAACTGATAATGTTGTCGCAGTAAAAATACGAGAAGGTATTGATGATGCGAATAGTTTAGTTCAGCTATAATTTTTACGATTTTACATATTATCTTTTTTATTATTATCTTTTACACAAAGATCACCTGTTCTTCTGTTTTTTTCTGTTCCTAATATAACATCATTCTCAATTAGTTCTGAAAATTCTGTTGCAAAATCTTCTACAACAACATTTGATTCTTCCCCTTTACACTTCCATATTTTTCTCCCCTAATTTTTGATGAGATTAAAACTCCACAAACTTAGCCTAATTTGTGTTCACTTCCACTCCTGCAATTGCTCTATTAATTGTTTTGTATGCGAATCTGTATAAACATTAAAAGGATACTGTTTTGTATGTTTATGCGAATAAGGTGTGAGTTAAGTTTAATAAGAATAAGTTCTGGGTCGCATTCATTTAGAAATTGGTATAACACTTAGGAACGTACAAGTGAGAATTCGAACGTAAGACAGTTCATTCATTCTTTAGCATTATTCAGTTTTGTTTTCTCCGTATTCACTTGAAATTCTTCAAATTTAATAAGTTCCAAGGCAATACTCTTCATAGGATTTTGCAAATTAATTTTTTTGGACTGGTAATAGGTCTACGGATAAAAATTAAAATTACATATTCCGCGCGATTCACTTGTTCAAATTAACTTCTCTTGTTCACTTAAAGATATCAACATCAGTAAAGCCAACGTCGTGAAAGAAAATAATGGCGTATTGAGCGAAAAATGCCTTTGGGTATTGGAGTTTAATCAACGCCACCTACATAGATCTATTTAGGCGGTATTGATTTAATTCCCGCCATACTCACTAAGAACATGCAAAAACACGTTTTGGGAAATTTCTTTGACTTTTCTGGACGGATTCGAAAATAAATTATTAGTTCACCATCAGAACACCGTGACGCGTCGAATGACACTTTGTATGTCTGGTTTGGTGCACGAGAGAAGGTCTAGCCGTGAGTGACGGAACCACACATCCACACAGTCGGAGTTGCTCAAATACTGTACAGGGATGGTTTAGAGAACATTGTAAAATTCGAAGATATTGGTATGAAGAGATTTCATCTTCATACCAAAGAGGAAAGCACTGTGGATTTGTTATGGGAAAAAACAACAGGCAGCCTAGTACATTTAGCAAGTAATGCTCGGTTGATTTTCAAGAAAAGGATTTTGATAGAACTTCTCAATGATACGTACGTTGTGGAAACTCACAGTTCCAATTTTAGCAGCATTTCTACCACTTCTAAGATACGTAAATTTTGCCAGTAATAATTATTCACTAAAGATGGCTTCAAAAGGATAACTGACATTATTACTTTCGACGTCTTCTACAAAGAAACCTGAAAGTTTTACAAAATGTTGACATCAATTGTATTACTGGCCCATCTACAAATTCCAAACTTTTGGGCACTATTCCTTTGACTTCAGGTGAGAGTACTTAATGTTTACGTAAGGAAGTAATGAAATATAAAAGTACACTAAGACAATGTGTATTTTTAATCATGTAATAGTTGGTATTGTAGCCAGACCGCGAATATTGTGACAACACGAATTCTAAGAAAATTTTGTAAACATTTGTGCATCACATGCTCCTTCAGAATATTAGCATTTAAGCTTTTATTTATTTGCATACGTTTTGTGAGAAATCGTGTGAGAAATCTCAAACGCAGAAGAAGCACATTTAGTAATGTGGTATTCTTACCGTTTGAAGTTATTTTGTTTATCAAGCACTGAAAATACTTTACAGTGACACCATAATTTGTTATGAAGCTTCTTCGTTTTACTTATTACACTCTTCAATATTCCGATGAAACTGTGTATAATTAAATTTCATTGAAAATGGATACCACTCATTTATTATAGTGTTTGACAAACGTGTTTTGGGCACACCAATATGGCGGACTGGCTTCACTTGCGCAACATGGCAGAGGGTGGTAATGCCACCTTCATGTATTCATAGCGACATGCATGAATCAACATGGCTGCTGACTCGCCTATTGAGAATAATCCCAAGAGTATACACTTGTACAAAAAAATAATGTAAGCTACTCGTTCGAAAATGCCATTGGCGTACTCAATGCTCGGATCCTATTGACACCTCATTCGTCAACATCATTAGTATGCCAAAGACTCACTATCTGAACAAATCCCGTAAAGAACTATTATTAAAACTAAATAACTTGAAAGCAGATATTTTTCTTAAGAATATTACTAAAACTAGAGGTGCTTAAACAGCACGAACTTTCTCTCGTATGTTTTCACGCAAAATGTAGCAAAAAGTACTCAGACTTTCGAAAAATTGTACATGACCCTATTTCAAAATCTATCTTTATGAAACAGATTTCATTCAGGGAAAATTACTATTTTTAATATTTTAGTTGAACGAAAACCGTGAAAAGTTTTAAACTTTTCAATTTTCAAAAAATCAGGGTTTTCAACGGTCAGGCCAACGGATTAGGCTAGACAC
Organism: Teleogryllus occipitalis; assembly: GCA_011170035.1. Taxonomy (NCBI): domain Eukaryota; kingdom Metazoa; phylum Arthropoda; class Insecta; order Orthoptera; family Gryllidae; genus Teleogryllus; species Teleogryllus occipitalis. The sequence continues at coordinate 159,677 of BLKR01000981.1, forward strand.
CATTCTATTAAACGTCGCCAGCGTTGTTCACAGACGGACAGACAGATGTTTTGCCGTCATTCGATTTTTCGGTATCAAGGACCTACAAAACATGTATTCTGGCTATACTAAGTGTTAGAGGATTTTGTTCTTAATTTAGCAACCGGATTTATCTATTTTTTCGAATCAGGGACCTGTAATACGAGTTTTTCTGCCGAAAATTCGCCATTTTTCGCGCAGCATTATATAACTTTGTCTCTATTCTGTAGAGAGAAAGTCAAAATTAACTTAAAGGTAATTATAAGTTTTCATAGTTTATTTTAATGACACACTTAGAAAAAAATAATATCCAATAGGGCCAATAAAGCATGTGAAAAGAGCCTTTCGTAACCTTTTTGTTATTAAACTTTTATTGTAATAAAAATTTTATTTTATTTGAAAAAATGTAAGAAATATTGTGAACAACAAAATTAACGACGCTTATGTTTCATACGGTGAGGATTTTCAATTGGTTCTCAATTATGATGCATATTAACTCTCGGGAAATTAAAACAGTAAGCACATGAATTGGTAATAACCCTTGCTATACCTGTGGAGCATCTGTGAATATAATAATATATTTAGTAGAAATGTATAAATTAATTACATCCATATATGCATTATTTTATGAATTAATATGCATAAATGCAATTAAAATGTTTTGAAATACATTTTAAAAATTCTAAATACGAACGTTTCCTATGACGCTCAAATGATGTTGCAAATAAAACACTACGATAAAATAAATATTGATGTAAATCAACAGATTTCTTCAAGACATTCTTATTAAGTGTCAAATGACCCGCTGTGATCAAAACGTTGTAGAATCCATATTCTTCGGGATTGAAAGGTAAAGTTTAAGATCCCATTGGCTGTGTACGTTAGACAGTAAGAATGCAACATTCGTTCATAGGTCATTTTTCCGACACAAAAAATTACAATTTCGTAAGATACTAAATCTAACTGATAAAGTACTACGACAAAATGATAAACTCGACATTCCAAATATTCTCTGAAGTATCTACAAGCCTAAACTGAAAAATTAGGAATGGTAGAAAGCGAAAGAGTAAAGATTTTTTTAACTTCAAAGACTGAAGTTATTCAATAATATACGTAGGTACTTCATTCACCTGGAATAAACACCGAGCTCTGGACGACTGTAGGGTTCGTAAAAAAAAGCTTTAACGCTGTGCGCCTGAGTGTATTCAAATTTATAGTTCCTTCAGAGAAATTATTCTTCAGAATTTTCCGAAACAATAAGTTCCAAAACAACAGTAAGTAATAACAAAATTTAAAATACAAAATTGTAGTTGTCATAAAATATTAGAGCAGCTTAAATTTCAAATGTCAGCATATCAACAAACGGTGAGGAATTTTGATAAGACAAACCTAGAGACTTTTCTGGAGTAATGCTTAAAGTGTGAGAAGGTGGTTTCAAACGGACAGTAATGTTCTGCAGTGATATTTTTGTTGGAAATTCCGGGGAGGAATGTTTAATACTTGTTCTAAGTATTTACAAACTACTCATGCACTCACTTGTAGCTCTTTACTTACAACTATTCCCTAATGATGTGCATCACTCAATGATCACATGGAATATATTAACAGTCTCCAGATCACTGTAATTAAAAATATAGAAATGCACAAGCATTTGCTGTATGCGTGTAATTTATATTCAAGTGAACTTTTTATAACTCTACTGATCAATTCCTCCAAGATCAATTCGCTATAAAAGTAGGTACGATAACCATTACACTCCCATCACTTGCAAATGAAACACGCACATGGATATCTGCAATTGTTTATCATCTGTTAAAAGTGTTATTTTTTTAGAATTAGCACTATTAACAGATCCGTTCATTACCCACATTATTTACTGAAGCTCATTCTGTCCCGTGTATTGACATGAAAAATTTACAATCTAAACAAAAAACGTGAGCAGCAATGTTTAAGGAACGAAAATCCAACACCATCACTGGATATTCAGAATTTAATAGTACTGCTTTGCCGATTTGAATTTCACCGTGAAAATAATGGATGGGGGTTATCTGTGTATACTGCCTTTGAATCTTAGCACTGAAATTATCATCGATGTCGGAAGTTTGATCAGCTCAAATTAATGAAAGTTACAAGGCGGTAAGTTGGGTCGGTTGAATAAAGGAAATTTTATCGTGTTTTACTAAAGCCTATTGCACGATTTTTCCAAAACGCGCATTCATATATATTAAGATCAATGACATCGGACAACAGATCAGCGGCGGATATCGTGAAGGAAATTGCTTGTTTTAAGAATGAAATTTCTTTTTTTCTCTTTTAGTCGCTTCGGACATACTTCCTGTTTGTCTTATTGTTATCGTCGTAAGGAAATTGATCAAATTTTTCAGACGACTGAAAAATTCAGGTATCTTTCTTAGGCACTGAATTTCAGTGATAAAATAAACTCCAACACGTTCTTGAATGTTTACAAATGTTTTAAAATTGTCTGTTTCTCTCGGGCAGAATTCTGAATTTAATGAAGCTACTGATCTTTGAATTCTTTTTTTGTATATTGTAACGTATTGTAGGGCTAGCTAGCAACCGCCGGGGCGCCACAAAGGTGCGACGGCAAAGGATTAGACGCCAGGGGCCAGGCAGGATGTGACACGCCGAGGTATTCCGAGAAATCCTAAGAGCTAGGGAAAGGGATGCCCAAAGTGCGGGACAGCGCATTTTTGCCGCGTGCCGCGTGACAAATTCTTGGAATCCATGGAAATGGATGTCCAAAAATGCCTGGCAAAGCGACTAGCGCGGGCCGTGTGCAAAACCCAGTGACGTTTCAGGTCACGTGGGTGGTAGCTATATAAGAGCGAACGCAGAGCGCGGGGGTGGGGTTTGTTGAGCTGAGTGGGAACCCTCGTGCGAACGCACAAAACTTGCGCCCAGGGCGGTGCGGAGCCGAGCTAGGCTCGTGCGGCAACCCATGTGTTGGGACGCCATTGTGGACTATATCCACGGGTGACTGAGGTCGCCGGAGCTGTCTGCTGTGTGCGGGAGACTCGCTGAGGAGTGGCGCGGGCCACAAGTCAGTCAATTCATTTTTAAGGATCGCTCCTGCGATCAGGGAAGTAAACATCTACCAGAGCTGAGTAACTTAAATTATTACTGTACATATTGTGAATAAACCTGTACATATTTATCATTGAAGCTCGTGTCTGTGATTATTGTGTATTCCCACGACGTCACAATATATCGTTTTTGTGAATGTTTGACCACTGATTTGGACAATTCATTTGCGACGAAGAGAGGAAAATTATTTTGGAGTACTCGTGTATGTTGGCCAGGAGATACGTGGGACCTTGATAGATGCGTCCCAATATGTGGACACAAAGGCTAAAAGGTTTGGATACCATTCAAGGCGTGGATGTTTTGAGTTGTGCTCGTGACAAGAGATACGTTTCAGTACCACATGTATCACCTCGATACCCTAATACTTCCACAATCTCTTACCATATCCCTTTATTGAGAGATGTGTGCAATCTGTTTGTGTGCAAGAGTGTATTGATTAGGCTACGTATTTGAATTAATAATTAAACACTACCCTGATCCGGATTCGTAGGCTTCCGTGGCCGGAGTCATTGAATTCTAGGCTGTCCAGGATGAGCCGCGTCTCAGTCGATGAAGCTGACTTTTCGGCCATCTTGTTGTGGTCTTCGTCAGAGTTATTGTGCAGTATAGGTCTGAAGAAGGCCACCACAAGATGGCAGAAACGTCAGCTGGATCGACTGAGACGCGGCTCATCCAGGACAGCCAAAATCCACTACCCTGATCTATAGATAATTCCTGTTGTTGTTCCTTCCAAATTCTTTACGACATTAGGCATTTTCATGCGAAGTTATCCTATTGTTCTTAAGCTAACAGCTTTCCTAAATTATAAAAATTAACTTAAGAATAGTTTCTTCGTGTGCCAATGATTGTGAAATTGTGCCGATCATTATTGAAACCGTCTATGAATCAACCAAAAACCAGTGACTCCAAGGAGAAAACTACAAAAAGGCAAAGACATAATTAAATCTTGTTGTAAATTTCACCCACGACTGTTTCACAACATGGCAGCAGCAAAGAGCCAATTTAAAAGCAGGCTGCTTTGACGCGCTCCTCGCGCCGTGGCGAATGGAGTGGAGGCGAGTGTATCGGCCGGCGGCGGCGGCGGCGGGGACGCGTCTGCGAGCACAGGGGTCGAAGGCTTTTCCACAAGAGAACTCCGGGAGCCAATAACCGGCTATTGAGTCGCTTGCACGGAGCACAACCCACGAGGCCGTCCCCATCCCGCCCCGCCCCCACCCCCACCCCCGCGCACGGCCGGTCTGTCGGCCGACCTCTCGCCCGCCGCCGCCGCCTCCTCGGGCGCAGACAAGCTGCTAGTTAGTCCTCGCGACCGCCCGCGAATTTCGCCAAAAATTTTCCAACTCGCCGTCTCCCCCTTTTCGCATTTCTTTTTTTTCCTCGCGCGTCTTTCTTTTCTTCCCTCCTCGTCTCCCACCTCTCGACTCCCTCACCCGGCGACGCCGCTTGTTCCTCCTCTTTTCTTCTTCGCACCCTGCCACCACCGCCCGCTCGCCTCCCTGCCCTCCAATCGATTGCTCAGTTAGTACTTTAATGAGGTCACCGCCACTTCCTCCGCAAATTGTGTTCATTTCCCCTTCCGCTGTAGCCCGAGAAACTTTTTTCGCTCCGAAGGCGTCCTGGCGTTGTCCACTCGGCGGGCACTTGGAACCGCCCTCGACCGGCGCGGGGCCTCCGGGAAAACTTAAATCCTGTTATATCTGGAGCGACGCTTGCCCCCCGCACTTGTGTTTATCTTGCATATCGGCGGAATCTACTTCTCCTCTGGTTCCCGGGGAGGATTTTTTATGACGTTTGGGAATTTGAACGCTCGCTGCTCTGGGATTTGATGTTCTGAGCTGATCCGTGGTGCCCTCTTTTAGTTTGAGCTACGTTCTGCTCAGCAGAGCAGCGGACGTAGAGTTCTTGATAATGGACGATATTTTCTGCTTCCGTTCCTGATAGAATAGATGACCTGATGAGAACTAACTTATCTAGACTGGTACTAGTTTTACTTTTCTGATTAATGACAAGAGATGCACATCAATCTATTGGAAAAAATCGCACATTTGTTTATAGGATAGATAGTATCTAAAAGAATCTATCTCGAAGAACAACAAACTAACATTCAACTTGGAATGGAAGAACTCAAAATGGAAGAACTTTCACCCCACGATAGATAGTCTTATAAAACAAATTATTCCTTGTTTGAAATTCAGTGCATCATTGAAAAAATGTATATATATTGAAAAAACCTAATTTACAAGCTACAAAAAGTTTATTAACAAAAGTTGTTGACGAAAACAGTTCTCCATGAAATGAAAATAAGTGATGAGATGTCTCAAATGCAGTTGAAGAGTGAAATACAAGTTAGGGGGCTTTTAAGATATTAAAATAATTACCTTGACTTACTATAAATAACGAGTTAATGATATCTATCTTAGGACGCGTTGTACATCGACCGCTATGTCGATATTCAATGAACCGCGTATGTACTACAATACATAATCTCTTTCATTTTAACGAAGCTTGCTGTTGTATTCAATATTTGGCACACTTTGTAACTCTGTTGGACATCATTTCATTCGTGGGATAGTCTTATTAAATATCACGCGTGCTTTGGAAAGCACTCGTGGCATTACCTACGATAATACATATTCCAAGAGAGAGTTGTTTTTTACCTTATTATATTCTAGTTAAAGTTCAGACTCAAGCAAATCATTTAGAATTTTATCAATTTTTAAAGAGATATTGTTGAATCATGTAGTATTATTTTATTTACATTCTTGCATTTATTTTACACTTGTTATTACATTTGCATTACACTTATTTTACATTTTATCTAAATTACCATTGACAAATGTAGCGCATCCTACGACATCAGATGGCCAAATTATCGAAAGCGCCAGATAAACTGCACCATTGTACAGACAACAGAATTTTCTTCACAAAACCCCTTTCTTTGAAAGAGCCCGTTGCTCCGTCGCGGACGGAAGACGCGAAGTACTCTCGCAGTACATCTCGCCTGTAATTCAGGTGAATGCACCGAAGAGGTCGCTTAGAATGCGGGCTGCGTCAGGAAGGGCAGCTCGCGCTGGGTGGCGACGGAGGCGGAGGAGACGGAGGAGGAGGCGGAGGACATGATGGAGAAGTCAGTGAAGGTAGAGGAGGCTGCTGTAGCGGAGAGAATGGAGAAAGAAGAAAATAAGGAGAAGAACGAGATGGTTGAGAAATAGGTGTTTAAGACGGGGGAGGATGAGCAGAAGGATGTAGAAGAAGAGGGGGAAGTGGTTGAAGAAAAGTAGCTGAGAAGAAGGGAGATGAAGGAAGGATATGAGGGAAGAGAAGGAATACTATGAGAAAGAGAAGGTAGAGGAACAATAGAAGAGAGAGAAGGAGAAAGAGGAGAATGAAAAAGAGATTATAGAAGATAAGGAAGAGTTGTAGGAGGAGGGAGATAAAGAGCAAAGAAAGATCTAGAAGAAAAACAAACAGAGGAGAATGAGGAAGTGGAGAACGAGATGAGGAGGAAGAGGATGAGGACGACGAAATAGTGGCGTCGGCGTCGGAGGACGCGGACTATGTCGAGATGGTGGCCGTGAAGAAGAGAAAAGGAGGAGGAGGGCGAGGAGAGGGGCAGTGGCGGCGGCACGCAGACAGTCTCTCATTCCGTTCCCGCGTGGTCTGCGGGCTAGTCACGTGCGCCGCAAGAGCCCTAGCGCACAAGAGGTGTCCGGACAATGCGGCCGTCTAGTGACCAAAGCAGCTTCTTCCCGCATGCCTTTCTGTCTGGTGAAAGGCTAGCGACACAAGGCACAGTTACGAAGGAGCCATCACGGAGAGAATTTTTCCACATTCTTTTTAATGGAAGCATGAGATAGAAACGAAAGTTTTGTGTTAATTTTGAGAGTTAAATTAAATATAAGCCCTACTCATTATGAACACTAGTCGTAAGGTTTTAAATTACACCAAAAGAAAAGTTAACTTTCTTTTATTTATAGTTGCTCATGATGAATTTTTTCAGTTAATAAGTCAACGCATTTATTAGAGTGCAAATTGTGTCTTCATTTTAGTCACGTACTTGACTAAGATTTGTTTCAGTTTGTTTTCAATTCCGAGAAATTAAGCTGTTAACGTAATATGTATTTCACTGTTTACGGAATTCGGTATGTACTGTAACGGAATGTTGATTAGATTCACCCAGAAAAAATACAATTAATAAATTCCAATCGGACGGAAAACAGGTAATTTCTTCTTTCATATTTTGTCATAAACATTATCCAAAAAGAACATTATTTTCTCGTACGCTTTCTTTTATCAGATCCGGATACGTGCATCGTCTCTTACCGTCATATTTTTTCAATGTTTGACATCTACTTCAACATCCAACAAGTGCTCCAATTTAGAAATGTACAACTCTCACAATTAAAATGATTAGAATCGCTTTAATTTTAATCGAATTAAATTGATTCGCTTCAGATCGCCCATTTCATTGAATTTCTTCATATCCTTCATCATATCAACATGCTTAAGATCTTTCACCATCTAGTAGCTCCAGGTCACGATGCTTGCTTCAGTTCATCAATTTCATCCACTTACTTCAGATTTATCATATCTTATTGATCACTTGCTTCAATTGAACAACTTGCTTCAGATCATCCACTTAATCACCTTCTTTAGACCAACGACCTTTCTTAAACCAACGACGACGTACTTCTGATCCTCCACTTGATCTACTTGCTTCAGATCACCCGGTTGATTGACTTGCTCCAGATCACTTATTTGATCGACTTGCTTCGGATGATCCATTTAATCGACTTGCTTCAGATAGATCACTGGATCAACTTTCTTCACATAGTCTACTGGATCAGCTTCCTGCAGATCCTTTACCTAATCCACTTGCAACAGATCGTGCCGGTCTGGATCGACTTGCTTATTATAGATTACTATTACTAATACTAGATTACTATTATTATACTCCAATTGATTGTGTTGGTAGAGATCGTTAACCTAAAAAATTGCTCGAGAATCTTGTCTTAATCTTTTTTGCAGATAATTTGTTCGATTTCCTGGAGATTTTTTATTTTATTGATTTGCCCAAGATCTCTACTTAATCAAATGCTTGAGATAATTTTTGAGCAAATTTTCCTGTGTCCTCCACGTGATAAATCTCTTTGAGATCCTTGATATGATCAATTTTCCCCAAGGTGACCAGAAGTTACCGCGAGGTTTCTTGGTAGATTCCTTTTACAGAAGGGAAGTCGGGAAGGATACTCCAATTTCATATAAAGAAGATTTAATTAGCACGAGAATGTTGGTGACATTTTATACCATCATTTGTTTACATTTAAAAACGTCCAATATTTTCAATATTGAATAAAGTCTCTTCCCCAGAAGAAAAGAACTTCAATATAATATCTTAATAAACTTGATACTAGAGAAGCACTTCGTCCACAAGTTCACAATATTCATCGCCAGACGTTGCGAACTTTACTGCATCATGCAATGTCTGATCTGATATGGCCGTGTTTCATTTCAGTGGCTCATGGTTGTGTCACGTGGCACATTACAATAGCACTTCACACAACTCATGACTGATAATCAATGCCACTTTCTAGAACATTGTATTCAATACACATCTCAATCCCCCGCGTCGTATCACCGCCTACTGTTCAGAACCTAAAACATTGGGCATCACAGGATCGAGATTTCTGAGCGCAAACATAACTAGGGAACGGATTTATTGTAATAAAAAAGCTAAATATGTACATATTTATGTACTTATTTTTTCTAAAATATGTAAGAAAAAATAGGAAATATGTGAAATTCGTCGTAACATTTAAAATACCATTCTTCAAGCGTTTTCCGAGCAGAGTACAATGCCGATCAGATCTCATCATGGATTCAGAGAGGCTGAAAGAAAGTTCTAAATCTACAGAAGCAATTATTCGCTAGTTTCATCCGAAATATGTAATACTTTCGTATTATATTGAGATATACAAAATTTCTCTACATTAATTTCTGGCAAAGATCTTAGCGTCCGGCTTGCTGGGTCAATGGGTCACGATATATTATAATCCTTATTACCTTTATAATGGATTATAGGATCCGCAGACTATACAGCGCTGCTGGGAATCTGAAATAGAATGATTCTATTCCTAGTTCATTACTGTTTGGATTGACTAAATGAAAGATCACTTTCTTTTCTGAAGAACAAAATTTAACAAAGTTTATTGTTACCTATTTAGCAAACAATTTACTGAATTTAACAAAATGATTTTATGTTGTGCCTTGGATCAAGATATCTTTGAATTTACAGTTTTATACCGCGGTTAACTTATCTATTCTTCGTTGATGTCCCTCGTAAACTTCTCAGTCGAAATATCTTGCGAGCTTGCCGTAGTCCAAAGTCCCAAGAAGTCCTCTTCTGCCCCTATCCAAACTGGTCTCAAACTATCAAAATTATCAGTCCCGGTTACGTCCTATGACATAGTCCCGAAATCTATAACTCGATTACCACTCCCGACAAAGTTCCAATTTATGCATCAATATTACTTTCACATGCAATATTTGCAATATCATTTACTGTCCTTAAAATTTCATGATCTGATAACCCGACTATGACTATCTGCACTACACTCGCTCCCTCTCACGAACCTACGATCAGTTCAGACACGCGATGCCGGTCAGAATGAAATCTTCCTGCATGATTCACCCCTCGACGACTTCGTATTAAACTACCTTCCTCTTTTTTCATAACATTTGACCGTCCTTCTCTCACCCAGCCAATCCATGCGTTCGTTATATTTTGGTGTAGCTGACCTTTCGATCGTCTAAACTTCTTCGCCCAATCCCAAATTTTCTACTTTCGGCATCCAGCCACCTCTTAATGCATTTTCCACCATATAGTCTACAAATAAATGTTTGTTTATTTTCATGTGACATATCGGTATGTCACAATATACAATGTTGTTTACGAGGTGCCGGTGATTAAGTGAATGTGTAGCCTGTGATAGAAAGAGGGGGGTAAAGAGCATTTATCGAGTTACGCATGGGGTCTATGAAACACGAATAAGCACGTGGTTCAAGTTCCTTCGGCTTCACATAAATCAGCACATCCTTGATTCAGATGACGCGGTTTTCAAGAAGCAGACGGGGGCGGGGGGAGATAAGTTTGACAATTAATAGTGATGATCCGGCGCTAATACAAGCGCATTGCGTGGTTAAGTATTTGAGTTACAAAGTTAGTTTTCAAGTGATATATATATTTCAAATTCTCTTGTGAAATGTACATTTTCGACTAAAAAATATATCAAAATGTAACGAAATATGTAGCAATAGATAAAATATGCAAAAATATGTAATTATACCAAAATATGTACAAATATGTAAAATAAAAATGGTTCCAATTCGTTCAGAATGTCGTGTTAAGTCTAAAAGGTATTAGTGAATGTAGGCATCTTGTCCCTGTAAAAATATGTATTTACATGAAAATGCGTTCCCTAATTATAACACACTTCATCACAACACACTCCATCTTAGCAAGCTGCGCTATATTTCACCATACACAACTTCATATCAAATCCAAACGCGTGCCACATAATTCATGCCGCTTCACCACACCACACACTATATTCGACTAAACAACCAGCCTACATCACAACGCGCCACAAGCCACCGAACCCGAAGAGAGAGAAAGGGACATGGGGCAATGGCAAGGAAGGACAAAGTTTGAAGTGTGCGAAGAGTAGGAAAAGGGCAGAAATATAGAAGATGGGATCGGAGAGGAACAGATACGGAGAAATAGTTGATCGACAAATGCTCAGGTGATGAAACATGGAAAATCACAGGAGCAAGAGAAGGAAATGAGGCAGGGGGGACGGGGACATGAGGGGGAACGAGCATGTAGATAACATGGAGGAAAGGGGCCATGGAGAAGAGAGGGCATGGAGAGGAGGAAGAATATAGAGGAGGGGACATGGAAAGGAGGGGAACTATGGGAAAGAGCACGGAAAGGAAGAGTAATGGAGACAGAGGGCATAAAGAGTACGGATCACAATGAGACGGGGCGTGGAGGAGCAGGGGGATGGAAAAAAAGAAAGATGGTATGGAGGGAGCATGGAGGGGAGGTGAAAAAGGTGAGTGAAGATAGAAGTGGAAATGGAAAGGAGTAAGGTAAGAAAGAAACAAAGGAGGAAAGAGGCGAGGATGGAAGGAATGGGGTATGATAGAAGCAGTGAAGGATATAATTACAAATGTTTAGAGAGAATGGACAGCAGTGTAAATAAAAAGGAGTGATGATCGAAAGAGAAGAGACGAATGAACAGAGACGCGAACAGAGAAAATGTTGTATGGATAAAGGCGGGGATGAAGGGTGTGGCCACAGGCGGAGATGTGTAGGGCCAGAGCGAAGAGCAAGGGCGCAGGGCGAGTCGGGACGAAGCGGACGGCAAGGGACGTAGAGGGGCGGCGCGGGCGTGTGCAGGCCTATCCATCTCCATTACAAGTTTTTCAGCGGCTGCGGCCCGCGGGCTATGCGCCGGGGGCGGCTCGCGGCCACTGCCCTGCCCCCGCACCCCTGCCCCCCCTCGAGCGCCCCCCCCCCGGCGGTGCTTGGTCCCGTGCGACGTGGATAATGGCGCGGCACGTCATGCATCCAGGAGACTTAATTACGCTTTCAATGACAGATGTCCCGATTATTAAGCGGCGGCGGGGGCGGGGGTGGGGTTGGGGCGAGGGCGGCACTAGGGCGGGCGCCTCGCGTGCTGAGAATGCCAGGCGCGCGCCACGCCCACCCCCGCCCCCGCTCCCTCCCCGCCGCCAGCGCGCCCCGCGGTGATTGCGGCAGCTGCGGCCGGCAGGCTCCAGGGCGGGACCAAGACCCAGGGGCCAGGGTCCGGGTGGCGTTTAAGGTACAAGGTTATGGTCCCTTATGGGACACATTGGCATGGTGTTAATTTATTTGTTAACAGAGTTGACGCTAAACATTTAAAATGTTTAGTGTCACTCGTTAACAGGGATACCCATAAGGCGGGGTAGTTGGGGCAACTTCTTTACGCCCCGACTTAATTAGGGCTCAGATATTTTTCCATTGAAGGTACGTAAAAAATTATTTCTAATTGAAATTAACTGCCATAGGCTATCTGTTGGGTAAATGAAATGTTTATGCATTCGGGGCGCAACCTTTGTTGGAAATAAGTGGCTTCCATGGATTTATTGCCCAAGGCCTCTCCTTTTCTCAGTGCGCCCCTACCAATTAATTATTTAATAAGATACTATAAGTGCGCGGCCGGCTAACAGTGCCTCCTCCCCTTCCCACCCTCCAACCATTCGTTGAACGCCATACTTTCTGCCTGGGTGTGCTTTTGGATGGGAGAGAGAGCTAGACGCTAACTGCCCTCTAGAAAAATAATCCGGAACAAAGTTACGGTGGCACACCTTCAGGGAACGGGCAGCTACGTGCCGTATCCCGAAGAAAATTATACCGGTAGAGTTTAGCTCAGAGCTGGCATTGGCGCTATCACTGCAGCGACTCTGGCCGGGAGGTACTGTGGTTCAAGTCCCCTAGGTGGCGGGTTTTCGGTAATAGGTACGTGGAATTCAGATAATGGATACGTAGCTAGGTGGAATTCAGACGGCGTGGAGTGGCGGGTCGTGTCGTTTCGGGGCGGGACGGGGCGGGGCAGGACGGGACGGGACGGGAAGGGACCGGGTAGGGCCGGGCGGGACATTTCGGGACGGGACGGAGTAGGGCCGGGCGGGACATTTCGGGATGGGACGGGATGGGGCGGGACGGGACTGAACGGCACGGGGTGGGGCGGATAGGTGAGGGGCGGGCGGGGCGGGGCGGGGCGGGACGGGACCGGACGGGACCGGACGGGACGGGACGGGATTGAACGGTGTGGGGTGGGCAGAGCAAATCGTGGCATACAGTGATGGGGAAAGGGCGGCTGTGGGAGAGGGGGCGTAGGGCGGCAGGTGCACAGGCGAATGAATAGCGGTTGCACCCACTCCGCGGACGTGCACACCTGCACCGGCTCCACCGACCCGGCAGCGTCGCGCCTTCCACTGAATTCGCGAGGCTGTTTCGTTAAACCAACTGCTGACACTGTACACTTGATTACTGAATAAAGGTCACGTTGATACATTTCATATGCCATTTTGTGAACTGTGTGGGTTCCATGCGTATTGTACTTTTTTTGAAAATACGATTTTTCAACATAGACAACATTAATTTTATTCTACTTCTCGTTCTTTGAGGTATGTCTCATCCTCCTCCTAAATTAAAAACTTCAATCCACTAAATGTCGCCCTTTTTCGAAGCAAGTGGTTTTGGTCATGTCTTTCAGAGAGGCATTCTCCGAACTGTATCAAATGCGTCTCTGGTTCTCTGTGTGTTTGACGCTATGGCATTTTACCTTTAGTTTGAGCTCATGGCTTTGGATTGTTTTTGGTTTGACCAATTTCTGCCTCAAAGAAAGTCTCTTCATCTGTCTGCGAAAAATATTCGGTCTTCATTGCATAAACTGGGCATAGTTATTTGGTTAAAAATAAAGTAATTAGGACTGGAATATACACAATTTAAATTTGCCGGAGCTCTGCACGGGAAATCTCACCAGTCGAAAACGCGACATTTACACGGAAGGTTTCTACACATCCACTCTGCGGTTAGGGACTCGTGTTCTACGCACTAGTCAGCGAGCGTGACAGGCGGTGCGCCGGGGCGCGGAGAATCGCATAGGCCACCCGCGGAAGCGTCGCTCTGCTCCTGGAAAGAGCAGGCGGCTGGCGGCGCGGAAGCGAGCGGCGCCGTAGAGACGCCACGAGGGCGCACGGGCGGCAACGCACGGGGGCAGGCAGGCGCACGCAGCGCGGAGTCAGTGAGTGCACGGAGCGCACGCGTGTGTATGTGTGTGTGTGGACGCACGCGTCCAGCAGGCAGGGTCAGCGCGCACAATGCGCGGTTGGGCGGGAGGCAGCTCGGGTCGAAGCGCGCAGCCCGCGAGAATGGCGGGTAGCAGGCGGCGCGCTCCCATAAAACTGCCGCGAATAAAGCACGAGGGGCCGAGCAGGACGGCGAGTGGGCGGGTGGGTGGGTGGGCAGCACGACAGGCAGGCAGAAAGCGGGTGAGCTGTGCGCGCAGGCGGGCGTGGGCGGGACGGCGGGCGGGCAGGATGGCGGGCGGGCCAGAAAGCGGACGGACAGGACGGCGGGCGGACAGGACGGCGGGCGGACAGGACGGCGGGCGGACAGGACGGCGGGCGGACAGGACGGCGGGCGGACAGGACGGCGGGCGGACAGGACGGCGGGCGGACAGGACGGCGGGCGGACAGGACGGCGGGCGGACAGGACGGCGGGCGGACAGGACGGCGAGCGGACAGGACGGCGGGCGGACAGGACAGCGGGCGGGCAAGTCGGCGGGCGGGCCGGACGGCGGACGGGCACGACGGCGGGCGGTCTGCGTGGCGGACGGGAAGAACGACAGGCGAGCAAATGGGCGGTGGGCGGGTTGGCGGTTGGGTGGGGGGGAGGGCGACCAACTTGCAGGAAGAGTTGCAAGCAGCCGGGCACCCGCTGCGTGAAGGACCGCGCTTTCGCAGATGCTACAACTGCCCATTACTTCACGCTTTACTCACACAACCCAATTCGTTACAATGTTATGCTGCCCTGCCTCCATTGTAACCCTCCTACCAAGAAACCAAAACCAGGCGTTTCATATACGACTAGACTGTAGATTGAAAATGTTGTTGTATTACCTATTTGTACTATTTCGTGCAACTATGCAAGAAAGTTATTGCAATTTAATAATCACTTTAACTTTCAAAATCAGAAATTATTTTTCGAAACTAGTCTTATCGATTGCGATCACAGAAAATGAGTTGCTATCACTGTCTTCAAATAATTTATCGTTCCCCGAACCGCGAACAGCATTGCTAAAGTTAATGTTTCTTTTTATAATTCATGTTAGTACATTATGATGCGACAGAGGTACTTAGACACAGAGGTCAGTGTAGAATCAATTAAGAAGAGAACACGAATTCTGGAGAAGAATCAGGAAAAGTTACTAATGAAAAAGTACGAAGCAAACAATTGAAGAGAAATTGATTTTTTTGAAGACAAATAAAGATATTTAAATTTTAAGTTCGTGCTGTTAATGTTTTTTGCTGTAACTCTGTGTTACTAAAATTAATCTTCATGGAGAAATTCCATTTAATTTTGACGTCATCGGATATAGTGAATCTCGGATATAGTGAACTAAACATGTTAGTCCCCATACGTTCACTATAATCGAAGAGGAATGAATTTTTTTTACTTACCGCAGTACAAAAATCTGCAGGAGTGGTCGTTACTTGAACGCAGCGCGTTTGCTTGGGCACGCGGAGCGGCGCCTGGCTGCGAATCGGTCGCATGCGTCAACTCAATCGGCGGGAGAGCTCGGGCGGGTCGACGGTCGCACGCAGGCCAGTTTATGGTGTTTTGAAGCTGTGAAACGATTATGGCGGCCGGCAGTAATGTCTATGGGAATCCTTTAGAGTGGGTACGTGCGATTCGATTACCGCAAATCAAGGATACACACGTCCCTCCCCGCCCCTTCCTGTCTCTCCCCGTCCCTCCCCCCACCCTGCCGGCGACATTTCCATTTTGATTCTGCTGCGCGCACAAGTTGTTGATGTCGCGTTCGCGTCGACGATGATTGTGCGGTGAATAATCGTGGTGATTGCAATAATTAATACGTGAATGTTACTTTCACAGGGACCAATATACCTAAATCATTTGAGGTATTTAGATATCTGATGTTTTAAAGACGAGTTGCTGTGAAAAGTTAGTGTTAGCTGTGAGTGCTTTTATTGCTCAAACCACAATACGTTTTCAGGCCAGTAACTCAAATGTAAAATAGCAAAACTACGTAACAACTTGTAGAGAAACTAACGGACTGCCTCTCTTGGGATGTTTTCCTGTATATTACGAGACAAGTAAAATGAAAAGCGCAGAGATGTATATTTATTATGATTTTGATATGAAAAAAACCTCACGAAGAAACTCAAGGAATGGTCTCACAAAATGTGTGTATGAAGCATTGCAAATGCAGATTTTTATTAAATAGTAAACTCAAAGAGTTTGAAAAATATTTGTTATGTGTAAGTGCTAATTTGAGAAAGCAAAACACGATGCGTATATTTTTGTAAGTTTAAGCAATAATGACGGATTAAATAATCCCACATGGAGCGTGAGTTATGTTTCACATTTTCATATACAATATCTCCTTTTTATTTTACCCTTGACATACATCATTAACGCAATAAACCTTTAGTGAAGATGAATTATAATTTGGAAAATTAACTAGAAAGACTGGCAGGTCTACAAGTTTAAATATTCGATACAAGATGATACCACATGTAACCTTATACCACGAATCAATTTTGGACGTTGTTGAGTTATCAAGGTCTTTAATAATAATACTTATTTCAGTTAGGAATAGTACAAATAGATGTATTCATAATCCCACCAAATAAAGTATTAAACGAAAAAATGTCTACATCAGTTGCGTTTTCATGTCAACAAGCAAAATTTCCATACTCAACCCATATCCTGAAGATGCGTTTTCAGTTACTTCCATTTTCATTCCGCAAACAGCAATTTCAACCTTTTACAAACTCTCGTTAGGGAGAAAGCGAGCTACTAGCGGGCTCGCGTAGAGTCATACACGTTTTTTTCCCTTAATCGCAATGCAATATCCCAGAAAAACTTCAATGACCGTGCTGTAGTAGCCTTAATATTTGGCTCACGGCCACGTTCCCTTTAAAGTCTCAACTGGCGACATCTAAGCTATTCCACAATCATCTCTTATCCAGTATACCTTCAATTGGTGTCACACTGTCACATGACATTTATTTATAATATAATATTGGACCCGGCAATGCTTTGCTATTGCAATGAATGATACTTCACACGCTACTGGTCACGTGATTGATCACTTTTTACGCTACTCTCAGTAAAATTTTAATATTTGAAAGACTTTCTTCCGAGTATGTTGTTCTATGTCCTGGTTTGGACATGGTTAGCAACTATCCTATTGTTAAAACGTTCTCCCTCAAGTTTGGGAATGCCTTGAAAAAAATTGATTTACTTGTCCGACATAACGTTCAAGTAATAATTTCGGCTGATATTTCACAATCGCAGGGGCAACAAAGACACGTTTAATACATGAGGGTGCTGCGGGTTGCGTGGAGCTTCGGTTCGGGGGCGCTTGAGTCAGCATAAACACAATAATAATTAAATAAATAAAATCACCAACAACGCCCTCATTTTGCGTCTACTTGCGACAGACATACGCACATTGCCATTGCACTATGTCTATATTTGTTGCGCAAGTGCAAGCAATAAGTTGATTGCTTGTAGTTTTATCGCAATGGGATGGTCGGTAGGGCAGCGCATAAAATACGAAAAAAACATTGATTTAGATTAAAGAACTGTCATTCAGAATAACTGACATAAATTTTAAATAAATAATCTAAAACCTAGAATAAAAAATTAAAAATGCATGTTTTGTATAAAAACATATTTCGAGATTTAATAAAATTTTCTAACAGTCATCATCCTTAAAATGGTGACCCCGTAGACGGACCGCTCCCTCCCACTGCCCCCCAACCCCAACTTACTTTGCTTTCTCCTTTTCACATGAAGTTAATTTTATTGTAAACCTTCCGAATCGTTTGTGAGAAGATCACTGCAGAAAACTAAAAGAAGACAACAATTAAACTTGAATATTTCAGAAAACCAAAAATACATTTTAACATTTTACAGTAGCATAAGTTTATACCAATTACCAAATTAAGGAAGTTTATACCCACGCTACGGTCGCCAAGCATTCTCCCCAAAACACGTTTCCATTAATTGGACACAAAATGCAATCCCCGCGCATAGAGAAACCTAAAAATGAACTGCTCCTGCAGCGCTGACCGGCAAAGCCAAAGCAAATAAAACTCCGGGCCAACCTCCGCCGCCCGGCGCGAGGCCCCGCTTTGCAGCGCGCTGCTCCCGAAACAAAGGACTGCTCTGGGGCGGGGGCTGTTTTTCGGGCAACGCCGTGCCGTGCGTGAAGCGAAGCTGGGGCGGTGCGCGGCGGGGAGGGCCAGGAAGGGAGTGGGAAGAGGTAGGAAGGGACGGAGCACGGAGGGACGGGGTGGGACGTGGTGGGCGTTGGAGTGCAGGTCGGGGGGATTGGGCTGATGAAAGCGGGGCAAGGCAGGGTTCGGGGTATGAGCGGAGAAGCGTGTGGACAGAATAGGGGTTTGAATGGAGTCACAGAACGTGACTAGGAGCTAGAGGGGGGCTGGGGCGGGACCGAGCGGGGATGGGGTGAGAATGGCGCGGGTAGGGTTCGGGACTGGGGCGGGAATGGCGCGGTACTGGCGCGGGGCTGGTGCGGGGCTGACGCGAGGCAGGGATGGGACTGGGACGGGACTGGGACAGGACTGGGCTGGAAAAGGAATGAGATTGGTGTTGAGACAGGGAGCATGGGGAATGGATCAGAAGCAGACAGAAACTGAGGCTAATGGGATGGAGCGGGGATTCGAGTGGGGTCAGAAGCGGGAGCTACAACGAGGAATGGAGTGGGGGCTCTAACGGGGACTGCAGCGGGGGCTAGAGCTGTCCGTGGTGGTAGATACCGGCGATAAGGGCATAAATATACTCGGAATTAGGAGACAAGGGAGATTGAAAGGAGTACGGAAAGAATGGGATGGAGGAATGAAAGGAAAGCGTCTGAAAGAAGAAGAGAAATCTTTTGCTTTTTACATAGAGGAAATATATTAAAGGTATTCCTCAATGCTTGTGAAGGAGTAAAATCAGAAAGAGTAATTTTCATAAACGCCCCGTGAAACTTGAAGAATGGAATGGGAACCCGAAAGATGTGTGAGCTCATAATTGAAATAAACAAATGCTGTGAGGAATGATTGGCAAATAAATAAAACCGCAGAGTTTTTACTCATGACAAGTCGCACTATACATTAACAAAATCTATGGCAAACTGAGAATGAATCAAATAAGCAATGAGAAATGAACAGTTCCAGAAATCCAGTGACGGAGAAACTTTCTCTAAAGATTGAGGGCTGCAGCGCTGGAAAATCCAGCGAGATATGTAAGCAGAAAGCAGCAAGAAGAGATTGGTCAGGGAGGAACGAGCCGAAAGAATTTCATTAGAATCACCACGGAAGCAACAATAATAATGAACGAAGGTTATCAAAGCAAAGGGAGACGAAAACAAATTGGTGAATAAAAGTCATAATGGAGTATATACGTGGTGAGGGACGTCGAATGACTACAGGGAAGCACAGTGAGGGGCGTGAAAGAGCAGGGCTCTGTGAGGAGGAGCCGCCTGCATTTGGGGAGGAAGTGAAACACGCGAGGGAAGCGAATGAGAGGAATCGGGGCGAGGTAAACACACCGGTCAAGGCAGTGAAGAACAAGTCGGATGAAGCAGGGAAGGGTTGAAGGGGGCTAGGGCGGGGCAGGGAAAGGCGAGCGGGTGGAGTGGGGCGGGAAAGGGCGAAACGGAGCGGTGCGGGGTGGGGCGAGGTGGGACAGACGGGGGCGGGGCGCGGCAGTGCGGGGCTGGGCGAGGCGGAAGAACAAAGCAGCGCACAGACGGGCATTGAAGGGCGGAGCGGAGGGGAACGGGGGGTGGGGTCTGGGGGGGCGTGGCGGGTGCCCGGCTGCGTCCCGTACAAATTCGCCGCGTCCCGGAGGCTGACTTAGATTAATCGTCCCGTCACGTCCACAAATCGCCGGGCGCCGCTCCATAGGCGCAATCGATAAACAGTGGCGCGTGCACTCATATTTGCGCGCAGACTGATGGCGTAATTGCCTCGAGTGCCGATACAGGCTTCCGCCCACGCCCCGCTCGTCTCGCCCTACCTCGCCCTTCCGCGGGCCCCGCCCACCTCGTCCCGGGCTTTGTTGCCGACGCGATAAACACAAGGTGTTTCGCCAGCGCGGAAGGAAGGGTAGCGAACTGGCGACGACTACACGATATTTGACAAACAGCGTTACCTCTTCGCAAAACAACGTCGCGTGCTCAGGTTGCTCATGTTGAAAAAACTTTGTTGTCTCATTTGCACTCACTACGTTTGAGTTATTAAAGAAACTTCTAATAAAAACTGTTATCAATATAGTCAAAACTCTCTTTATTGTTTTCGAAAATACTATATTTTCTATTTTCAAAATATGTGCATAAATCAATGGTGATTATATAAAATCGTGTGATAATTTATTTTTTGTTTAAAAATAGTGATATTATGTAAACAATGTCAAGTAGTTTCATTTGTCGTTCATTAAACGTCACCAAGCTGAAAATAATGGACTCAAGCTCTCAGAAGAGGATGCAGCGTTTTAATTCACATTTTATCTTTTCAAAGAGTCATATCGTTTTCAAGATAACAGGGTTATATTTTTGCATTAACCAATACAATTATGCTTTCTTTCAAACCCGCCAATCTTGTTGTGTATGTATGTACAAAAGATTCTCACTGCATCATTTCATCGGTGTTACATCATCAATAAAATGTCACGTGTAAGGAAAACATGTTTTTAAATTACACGATGAGCAAATTGTCAGTCATAAAAACAAACAATGTTGAAAAAGTTTTAATCACGAAAATATTAGTATTCAAAATTACAAATCATGAAAATATTTCTCTTCTAGTTGCATTTTGTTTTTTAGTTCTTTATTATACTTTTTCTGTAGTTTTTTTGTTGTTTTTCACAGGAGGATGAAATAACAATGAACATTCGTCTTCAACGAACGTATTATGAAAAATAAATAAAAATTTCGTTATTAATATTTTCAAAAATGTGATCAAAAGAAACTGAAATTCCTTGGTTTACATCTATCAATGAAAACGTACTACAAAATTACATCCAGATTATGTTTTGATCTATATCAAAAGTTTGAAGACAGGGCAGAATTCATCAATTGCTCAAGTAAGAACAATACATAACCGATATTTGACGCAAAATTTAGAACTACCACGAAAACAGTAAAGAAACTTAATTTAAATTGTTTCAGTTTAGGAACATCTATGTTCCCTCTCCCTTTTCTGTGATCGCCTACCGCAGAGGAGTTTTCTCTGCAATACCACAAAATTCAAACGGAAGCACTGCCACGGCGTTAAAAATTAATCTCAAATAAGTTCTTATCTAACTTGAGAATATTTTATACGAAGATCCAAAACAAAATTTCGTCTTATCCCAGAGAACACTCTGCATACTTTTCTCTCGCAGCCGGCGCTCCCAGTGGCTCCACGTATAAGTAGGATTGCGGCGAAACAGAAGAGCGCTGCAGTTTTGATGGAGGTGAGAGGACGAGTTGGGGAAAAGAGTTAAGCGGAAAGTATTGAAGGTTCATCTCGTATTCATAAAAAACGAGATCTGCTCTCGAAATGATTCTCATTATTCAACGTCTCTCGCTTCCCAAGGAATAAACTTCGTCTGAACATTCTTTGCTCAAGGAATATTCCTTACGACCATTTACCTCTTTCAATAGACTGGTCAACTTGAGAAAATATCGGGTATTCAACGTTATCGTTTGGTCGAACAGCGCTGTCTCTGCAAACTTAAAGCGGATATGCCGAAAGCCTACGATCAGGTGAGTCTGCAGCTACGTCCCGTGCACCTTGTTATTTCCATATTTATAGGATTTAATAATGAGCACTCGCGCTTACAACATCAAGCGCTCGCGAAATTGAATAAGGAAAACCTCTGGCATGTTTGGCATGCGATTCATTATATTACTTTTTGGAGTGACAATACATAATGGAGATGGTATTGAAACAAATATGGAAGCTCAGAGAGCAAATATTTCCATAATTGCGTTATCGGCTTTGACTCTCTCTCCCTTCTAATAAATCCACGTCCCCCAGGGCGAGTGTGGCATCAGCGCAGCAACGTAAATAGCTCCATAGCCACGCTACAGCCACAGCCCGCCTGGAACGCTCGCCGCGTTACCTCCGCCCACAAATTCAGAGTTCATAGATTGGCAATGGCTATGCTGGGCGCTGGGGTAGCAGTGAAGCCGAGAAATTGCGATCTTACTCTCAACCCGTTCTAACGTATTGTATTATCCACGCACGTTTTCTTGAGCTCTCATTTCTCTAGACGCGAGAGTATCCGGAGGATTGTCTATTTCGACGACTTGACTATTATATCAGTTCTTTAGCTCGTTTTTCGATGTAAAATAGTTTCTACTACATGGGAGAAAGCGTTTCTGCTTATCATATTTTGTGAACAACTCTCCTTGTAATCAGTTAATTTTAATTCAAGTAATGCTAATAAAGGAGAGGGGGTAGATATTCCTGGGGTCAAGAAAGCATGCGCATGTGCAAGACAATTGAGTTGTAGGCTCATACTTTTGTCAAAATTACGAGTGATAATCATAAGGTGAACCACTTTCTGATTTATTGGTGTAATTTTAAACATTTTAATCATTCTTTAGCGGCTAACACTTGAAATATTTCTCTGCATTTGTAAGCATTGGGTTCACTTAACATCAGTTACGTTCTATGAAACATCTAAGATATTTCTCGTCTCTGAGTAGTACAGAAAACAATTTAGATTTGATTGGCACTAATTTAATTAGTTTCGGCATTAAACAGTATAATGATCAAAAATACATCAATTTGCTACTCTAACAGTTGATAATATTATAAGCACATATTTTCTCGATCCTTGAAATTTCTACTCCTTTACTAACAACTGTTTACTTCAGAATAAATGATAGCAAGGAGCGTTGTTGACAGAATTGAATAACTAAAAATGGTCGCTCCCGTGTAATAGAAACTACTTTGCATCCAAAAATGACCAACATTTTTTGATGTAATAGTCCTGTCGTCGAAGTACCCCCCCCCCCACCTCCACCCCTCTCACATCTAACGAAATAACAGCTCAAAGAAATTCGTGCTCGGATAATACTAAATATCACAAAGACGTATTTCCTACGACAAAATTTAACAAATTAATGGCATTTAAAATTTTACATTTCTGATTTCATTACGTTGATGCTTGTCACATGATTATATTAGTTCGTAATTTCATTGCTGCTAAAATATAATTTACAGTAATTATTCCAGTAGTAAATGATAATTTAATGATCTTTCCATTCTTCAAAATAAGCATTGCGGCTGGAAACAAATTATGATTAAGCAAAATTGTGTAAATACTATAGACTGAATTGACGATGTTATCCATACAAGTGAAGTTGAGAGATACGCGCGCTGCCATCTTACCTTCCACTGCCAATCTAGTCCTATTTTTTATTTTTTACATTTTAAGAGGTTTACGTGATTAAGTTATAACAACAACTTTGTCACATGTATTAGTGGCTTAAAAACGAACTTATAACTAATTTCTTACAGCTAATACATTGGCAGAGTAAATCTATTAAGGCAACTCTGTTTATTCCATTTCGGAGAACAATCAATCTAGTCCTCTATATCTGGGCCTGCGCCTCCCGCGGTCTGCGGGCGGATTATTTTCGCGAGACGAGGTCGGCCGCGTTCAGAAAGAGAGAGCGCCGGCTCTGCTCGCCCACGGCACGAGGCCATGACATACGGAAAGCAGAAATGGCGCCCCTCAGACAGAACAGGAAAAGCTTAAGTGGGGGAGGGAGTGAAAAGAATTTCTCGAGCTTAATGCACCGTTATTTTTCCTGCAATGAATGGGTAAACTTTTTTGTTATGGGGCGAAACAAGAAGTTACCACCATTACCGAAAAAATATACGCCGTCGCCTTTTCTCGCAGCTTGCGAGCTTTCTGGAAGATTTTGCTCCGGTATCAACATAAAAGTTTATTGCGAGGACTGTTGCCCAGGAGTTGGGACGACGCATCGTCTATGGCTTTCCTGCATCTTCTTTTCAAAAATTCCACCTAAACTAAACCACTTAGTACCGACTGAGCTGTTTCAATTTCTTCTCAAATCCTCGCAAACGTACTTGCTCGTTTCACTCTATCTCGAGCAACGAAATCTAGTTGATGGCCTCCAAAGAAACTTCAAAGTTAAATCCTTTAATTACTTCTTATCATTTGAAGAGCTGACGCGTGAAAATAATTTCTAAACCCTCTAAATTACAACGAAGGAAGCTCATCTTCAAGTGAGCGGCGTCGTGGCGGCCGAGGGCTGAAGCAATTTCGACCTTCCGGAAACACTTTGCGCGGCGTGTGGGCCGAACCAGAAACTATGCTAGAATTATGGTGTCAAACAACATTCAGGAGGTTGAAGTCATTAACTAAATAGAAAAAATCTATCATTCTCGAGAAATATTTGCATTCAATGAATGAAAAATAAAATTGAATAGAGAAGAATTTTGAAGTGCCATTGGCAAAATGTAGGAAAAGAGGTATTATACGCTAAAATTATAATTTCACAACCGTGAACAGAAAAATTGGAAAGTAAAATGTCAATGAAATAAATCAGAAAACGTTTTCAGCACTCTGTTAGTAAGTAATACATGTACGTAAATATTAAAAGTTTACTTGCTTTGTCATACCGTAACTACTTCCATCTCTTATCGCTATCTCTTCCAAACATTTTGGGAAAATCATTTCTCTTGCTACTTTAAATTTATTGGCCTCATTGACTTTATATCCGGCTTCAATTCCAACATTTGAAAAATGATACTTTTCTTGTCCTGTATTTTCTCTTTAAACGAATGAACATGTGGGAGAGGTTGATTTTGAAACCCAAATACGCGTCATTTCCATTTCTCTTAAAGTTTACAAACATAAAGAGACATTGAGGTTAGAGATTGATTCTCGCTAAATCAGTTCATTGCACAGTTTTACTTGAACATTTTAGGATCGACTTTCTTCCAGCACTAATGCCAAAAATTTTATGCTTAGCACGCTGTGCATACTCTAAAGGTAACTGCCTTTACTAGCCGTTCTTTAAACGTAAATTTATCAATAACTCTACTTTCTCGTGTATCTTCTTGGTCTTTCCGTCTCCAACAACCGAGTATTTTCCACTGTGACCAGTAAAGTGTTTTCGTGCCACCAAATGTTTTTTTGTTGTTTTTTCTGAAGCCCCTAAGCTACGGACCTGCTGCCTTTCCTGTGGAGGCATAAGCGGTGTGGTGACCCCAGCCTTATTTTGGCGGTGCGGTGCTCCACACAACTTCGTTGCTAAACTCGGCAGCACGGCTACCTGCGCCGCGAAAAATTGCCGGGGCGTTTTCTGAATACGAACATTGCACATGGACACGCCCGCAGCGCTACCGCCGGCGGGCTCACGAACGAATTTAATTCGCCCGGAGGGAACCCGCCGTCTGTGAAAAATCCGCTGCATACGTTACCGTGAAACATGGAGAAAAACTTCGCCCCAACGACGATATACGACGCTGACACGCAACATTCATGATGTGGGACATTCTGATTTTTATGAGACTTTACCAGCAGGTAGAGCATAATCGAAAACGCATACAAGCGAGTTGTGGACTGTTGAAATACCTCAAGTTGGGAACAAAAATATTAAGCTTCGTCCGGTCGCAGTCGGGCTTCAGGCGGGCACATTCGGGAGGGGAGGTGCGCGGGAGGTAGATCCTTCGGTGGCAAAGGTACAACGCAGACCGATGGCAGAAGCCCCTCACCAGCTCAAGCGCGATAGCTAGCTAACAGATTGCTAGCTGGTGGCCTTGGAACAAGATCAAACGCAATATTTGGGTATGTTGCGTTTCCGGAACTTCTCCATTTCACTGCCAATTTTACACCACTCGCATTTTCACCTAGTGCGAAACAATTAAATAACAGAAAATTGTGAAATGTTGTAATTTGCTTTCAAATTACTTGTTTATAAATTAGTATAATATAAATTTTTAGGAAAATTGTAATGTAAAGGGATGGTTACTCCAATGACCTCCTGTGTCGGTACTGTATAATTCTGTTCCTCAAAAAAACATGCTTTTAACTTCTCTTGAATTTGTAATCATTATTGGTAACTCTTTCCGAATCTCCAGGATTTAAAAAGCCCACATCTACACGAACAAATTCTTCTTAAGTCAAAGGGACATCAAATTTTGACTCTACACGTTTTCTAAAACTATATGTATTATCTTCATGACATGCGAAACAAACAATATAATGATACCAGACATATACGATACTAGGAAAGTGTTCTGCCTATTATATATTAAACAATAGTACGTATTCTTAAATCAAATTGGTATCCAACGGCCAGGCAATTTCTCAGAGATCTATTTTGGCACTTCTTCGGGTGAGATCTCTCTAGCATCGGTCTGGGTTGATTCAATGTTGCTTTCGTCCGCGGTCTCGTTCATTTTTTTCTCGTCCCCGCCTAACAGCGGAGTTATTACAGCTTATTGCATATTTGTGCCAATAGCCAACGTGGTTGGCCGAAGTGATTAGAGCGTGTGCTGACTCAGTGCCTCTGTCTGAAGGGCCACGGGTTCAAGTCCTGCCATCGGCATGATTGTTTGTCCCTTGTATTTCATGTATGTGTGTTGTCGCGTAAGGCCTTGGGAGTCTGCTGATCACAGACCGAGGAGCCCGCATGTGTGTCTAGTGTAAGGGGATAATATTCGTATATGTGTCCTGATGAGGGACATAGTGGGTAACAGGGACGGATAGTCGGAATCGGCATCTCCTGAAGCTGTAGCAAGTCCTAGGATGAAAAAGAATATTTGGGTTGATCACTCTTATTCTAATTGTCAAATTCACTCGAAAATCTGATCACATACGTTTCCAATTATTCACTAGTTGCTACTGGTCTCAATAATCTCAGTGTCTGAGATCGTGAGGGTTACGTGTGTGATGCCATCTAGAGCTAAAACATCACTAAACTAAATAACGAAATCTCGAACGTTGGAAATGGATTATCAATGACAGTTGATATACACAAGCAGTTGAAAATATTACGCTCAATTTTGCGTGAAATAAAGACAATTTTTAAATAATTATTTTCTGAAAAATGGCTACAATTTGTTTACTTACATTTTCTTCTCGTATGTGTCAAATAATGGTACAAATATTACTACTAGTTCCATTTCCAGCGAACTTTGTGTATTTTCGAAAATTAAGAAAAGATAGCTTTGCAAAACTACAATAATGAAGATAGAGGTATTTCTCTTAAATGTTTTCTGTTCTAATAAATCATATCAGTAAAAAGGTCAAGTACATTTTTTAAACGAGTAGTTTTATCGTAATTGTTTTTGTAGTTAATGGAATTTATAAAAACATTTCTCAAAAACCGCTCACTTTTTTCTTTAATTTTTTTCCATTGATAGAACGAGGGGCGCTTAAAAGAAAGGTGTAGGTCTCGTCTTTGTTGAACACTCTGAATTTTCGAAAATTGCAAAAGTATGAATGAGAAAGTTGTAGCAACACTAGTTAGTAAAGTGAAGGATATAAACTTACAATGTATGATCAATAGTATCCTGATTTAAACATTGAATGAATATATTTCTAGCGTTACTTGTGATATTTATCTCGTATTATGTTTCAACGATTCATTTATTAACACCGGCCCCACAAACCGTTTGTAACCAATAGTTAGATAGGGAATGTTTTATCTCAATGATTTTCAAATACCTATGAACAGACTGAAGGGTGGGTTTCATGAGAAGAGTTCATTCAAACGAGAATCAGAGCCATTTTATCCGATTTCATAAAAGAGGTCTTTCATGTTCATTGCCGTGCAATGACAGAGTTCCCTGTTGATTTCTCGTTTTAAAATGAAGAACTTCAATGCATCACTTGCTTGCGAGTGCCGTGGGATGTTTCACATTACTTGAATTGTAAGCAAATCGGAACGCGCAGAATGAGTAATGGATGTAAATTCAACAGCCACGATTTCTTTAAAAATACTCTACATGGTATTTTCTGTTCTTTTGCATGTTAAGCGATAATTGATAAAACATCATTTCATTACTATCATTCAAAATGTTTGCCAGGAATCACTTCCAATCAATATTATTAGTTGAATACATGCAAAACGTTAGTATATTGTACAGGTGATAGAACACTAAACAATTGCAACTTTTATAATTTCTTTCTTTAAAAATATTTAAGTATTAAATAACTTAAAGTAGTTCAAATACGAAATGCGCGTTTTAATGACTGAAAAAAGTATTTGGACTACTTTGACACGCGTAGAGAAGTGTCAAATATCAAGTGAAAAATGTTCGGCAATAACTGGCAATTTCGGTCATTTGAAATAAAATACGCTAGAAATTACGCGTTGGAAGTATTCAAGATTTTTTTTATTTTAACAGCTTACGTCAAAAGGCAAACTTTGTCATCAACTTTGATTTACATAACGAAGCGATCTTGAGTCTTAAAAATTTGAGGTTAAATAATGCAGAATTCTGCTCGCAGGCCTTTCTTTTCGTTCGCCATGATCTCCCGGAATTAAGCCAAAAATATTCAATGGTTAATATGTTAATATATTGCAAATAAAATGAATGATGAATGAAATAAAATGAAATATCAACTTGGCTGTTTGGGAGACGCATCCTAGACATAGATGCTAATGTTTCGACCGCCATGCTGCGTTGCCGTAACGTCAGTATCTGTGCCTATGATATGGAGTCTCCCGAACAGCCAAGTACAGTAGATACTGACTCCAGCCGCGGAAGACAACACTTTCAAAATAAATATACAGACTTGACACACATGTTTCTGAAGATACTTTCCATCAGTGTTAAAAATTCCAAAATAAATTATGGATAATTGACAAAATTTGCATTATATCCTTTGCTTTGTCTTAACGAAATGCCAGTGACAAGTTGAACATGCATTTACAGCGTCCATAGTGTTCTGACGCTTAGTGAGTGTTTCAAAATGATGTATTTTTTTTCTCGTTTCAATAGAAATATAACGAAATATTTGCCAGGTCTTGCACAACATGTGTCATAGTTCGCCTGCTGCTTCCTCAACTATCGCCATTTTCGGCAACGTAGGACGGGGAGCGTTTTCGTGTGTTGGGCTCGGCTATCTGTCGCAATAAAGGGCGCCCCCAGCAAAATAAAAGGGTCTTCCAGCCCTTCTCGTGCAAGGCTAACGCTTTATCTTCGCCTATATTTTAATTAAAGTGGGACGTATTGCTGTTACGTGCGGGTTGACGCTTGTGCTCCCGCGTTCGCAACGGCAAAATAAAGCATTAATTAAACACAAGGCCTCCTATACACACATCCGATTATTTCACAAGGATTTTGCACAACAATGGGGAAAGTAGCGCCACTTTATTTTGTTTTTAATTCCTGCGTTTCCGCGATAATTTTTTTACATACACGATCCTTTAAAAAAGAGCACCGCCTTTTAGAAAAAAAATTGATTAACTTTTTTTCTTATAAAGCATTTATAATTGCAATCTTCTCTCCTACAACACTTCGTTTACTGAAACACAATGCACTTTCATTATATTCACAAAGAAATACTATTTCGTGTTAATTCAGCCTATATCAATCCTCCCTGCTGCAATGGCTTCTATTAAGTTTGTTTATTAACGCCGTACCGGGCACATTTCTGTGCTGAATATCCTATGAAAATTCAGGTTTCGCCACTGCTTTAAATTCTCTCAATTAATACTGAGACGTGGGATTTACGAATTTAGTGGACTAAACAATTGACGCGTTTCTTAACGGGCGATTGCTGAAGATTGAAGTAACCAACCAGTACCCAAAAACCAATATGAACTGTAATAAAACTATAAAATAAAATAGACAAAAACTGATCGGAAGCTACTTCAGACTACACACTTTTTGCCTATAATTGAATGTAAAATATTTATTTACTTAAAGACGTAACCCCTATACACCTAAACTACTTCTTTTGTTCTAACACGTAATACTCACAATGTCGGACACTCACATTTTTATGAGACTTTGTCAGCAGATACTATATTATCCAAAATTGTTTAAGTCAAATTACGAAGGACTTTCGACAATTAAAACAATTAGAAGAAGAGTTTTGAGCAAAAATAGAATAATAATTAACGAAACGAGTATATGAAGAGGGGTATAATTGTATGTGTGGTATGTTCAATAAAACGAGCCACGATAGGAGCGAGTTTTCTTATTTACCACGAGTGCAATTGAATCGTTTATTTCAGAAACCGGTCAAACGCCAAAATCTAAAAAGCGTTTTAGCGATGGAGTATTTTTCCATGAGGGTAGACATATCGTTTAGTGTATATTTACCTGAAAAATATTCATTTATTAACTGCTTTAATATTAAAAAATATTTTAAAATCAGAAAAATTAGAACACTTTTTCCCAGTTTTCTCGTAATGAGAAAGTGGGCGTTTGACGGATTTCTGAAATAAACGATTCAATTGTACCACTTTATCCACATGCTATGTTCAATATTTTTTTCGCTTCCATTTAAGAATAATTCAAATTTTGAGGAATTCAAGCACATCTTTACCATTCGAGGCATTCATTTGATGACTTCGTAATGCTTCTGAAAAAGACCTGGTTCATGGATTGTGTTCGTATGATCACTATAGTGACTTAAATGAAAACGAAATGTGTCATATGGAAGATAATGAATTTATTCCGGATGAAATATTAAAAGATGCTGACAAAGCCATTAAAACAGTTCTTTCCTGGAAAAGTTAAGACAGGTATGAGAGAGAATACAACATATGTAACATTGGAAAGTAAAAAAAGTCACTTCTAACCCAATTTTGCAAGTGTAATTTTTTGGACGGATAAACGCAACTGACGTTTACATGTTCTACATTTGTAATGTTAATACCAATTGTTTTTCATGTAAAACCTTTAATTTATTAATGATACATATTTATGTCATTCCATTAGTCAGCTAGCTTACCGTAGACTTCACCAATTTAGTTATATTAATTCAATGTTTATATGTAGTTGATGTAGGTACGTAGTACGTAATCTGTGATGTACATTTGTTTTCATGTTTCATGGCCAACTGGAAATACCTTTGCCACGTCTGTGATATGGTGACTTTATTAAACGATTTTGAATTTATTCTTTCTTTCTTCTGAATTCAGATTAGTATACGTGGAGCTATAATTGTCCGATAAAGTTTTAATTGCACGCATGGTATTAACATAGAGATAACAAAAGATTTTTCTTTGGGTTAATGACATGGGTTTAGATAACTTAACGAAACATTTCTGTAATGTCTCCGTCGCCAATACGCGGGAACGAACAAGGGATGAATGTCACGGAACAAGACTTCCGACGCTGAGTGCGAGATGGATTAACCCACACCATTGACCGAAAGGTCTGAACTGTGGAAGTATGAAAATAATTTCCGAGTAGTTGCCTGGGCACTGGATAGCAAATGCAAGGTAATTTTTATACACTCATCATTATAATACATAAAATTAATTACTATATAATATGCAGAATACTTAGTAGTATCGTATATGACTCGTTTCAATATATTGGTTTCGTTTATTTTGAAAAACGTGCATAGTCAGAGGCGCAACCAAGGGCTCTGTGGGGCTTCAGTCCGCCCCCAACAGGTCAATTATTAAAAATACGGCTTTGACAAATTTTCTGTTGTAACGAAAGACATTAAGTATCTCAATTGTTTACGTTCAATTATTAATTATAAGTCAACAAAGAAAAATACCCTTTTTATTGAGTATAAATAAAAAATTATTTCTACGAAAACATCAATTCGGTTGGACAATATCTGTGTCCCCCCTTCTCCCGCCACATACACACAAAATATCCTGAGTGTGCCTCTGTACATAATTGAAAACGTAACGAGTCAAACTTTAAAGTCCTTTCATACTAAGAATTCATTTCTTTCTTGAAAAGTCTTTTTTACTTTTAGTGATATGGAACTCGCCATCAACAAATGAACGTCAATCCAAAAGAACGCGTGTTTTTGAGGAAAAAGAAAACTACAATTTGGACAAGGCAGGTCATTGGAATGACTATATGCATACATACAAATCTCCTAAAAGTTTAAATTATGAATCTTAATTTGAAAGCAATTCACGATTTCCTATTATTTAATTGTTTCGCACTAGGTGGAAATGCGAGTGGTGTAAAATTGGCTCTGAAATGGAGAAGTTCTGGAAGCGCAGCAAACCCAACTATCGCGTTTGAACTGGTCCCCAGGCCACCAGCAATCTGTAAGGTGGCTATCGTGCTTGAGGTGGCGAGGCGCTGCCGCCATCGGTCTGGGTTGCGCCTTCGCCACCATTGGCTCCACGTCCCGCGCGCGCTCGCGGCTTCCACCTCCCGAATGGGCCTGCCTAAAGGCCGACAGTGACCGGACGAAGCTTAATATTTGTTTGTGGAAATGCTGATGACGTGTTGTTGATGAAATATCTAAAGTCCTCTTCGTCAGCTTACTAGGTTTATTTAGAGAGCCGGATTTCGACAGCTTTGCCATCATCAGCAGTCTATAAGTAATACAAATAAAATTCAAAATAAATAAAAATAAGAAGAAAATTCAAATAATATACGTTATATTCAAATAATATTATGTTCATTTTAGTATGTTTATTAATTGTGTTATTTGTATTTTCTTATAATTTTGTATTTTATTTAAATTATTTATAGACTGATGATGACGGCAAAGATTTTAAATGCCAACTCTGAATAAATCTAGTAAGTTGACAAAACTAACTTTAATTATTTCACCCAATTAATATTTTTTGTTCACAACTTGTCAAAAGCACTTTAAACTGGAGCGTGTAAGTTTTAAATTATTCTCTATCTGCCGGTAGGGTCCTATAAAAATCCGACATATTGTGTCTAGCTTGTTAGTAATTAAGTGGCCTGTGTAACAAAATGCATCTCAGTTGTGAAATAGGTAAGGAAAGAAAGAATTGTAGTGTTAGAATGTAATCGAAGTTCATTGTAACACAAAACAATGATTCCAAATGTGTGTTCTTTAACTGGTCTTAAATGATAAATCAGTGCGGTCAGTTGTATAAATTGGGAATGGGATTATTTGTTCCATTTCCAGGCATTTACGCTGCAATTACTACGAAAATACCAATCAGTGCCGATGAAATCCGAATTTTGCCAGGTTTACTCAGAGACTTTTTCCCTCTCGCGGTTTATTGCCACATTGCGGATGAGGTTCAAATGTGGAGATGAAATTCCCTTGTTTAATAGCCGGTTTGACGCACGGTGCATCACAGTCGTACGGATAAATTATGACGATGAGTTAATAATTGAGGGGCGTCTGTGTGATCATAGTTTTGGAATGAGGAGAAAACTCAAGAAAACTTGTAACTGACATATTCTGCCCATCCCAAGTTACACATTGAACGCCTGGGATTGGAACAACTAAGCCAGACGTAAGAAACGGGTTGTGCCACCCACCATGCAAATACTGGTGTAATACACTCATGAAAATATACGATATAACGTCACTCTCTTCAATAATTCACTATCAATTATGAACTCTTTGCAGGCTTTGACGAGTAAATCTTTTGGTTTAGATTGCACAGTCTTTTCAGTAGCAACGCCGAGTTTCAATGACAGATATAGCCTAGAAGCTTCCACAGGCAAACACCTGGTGAACTCCGTAATCAACAGTGTTGGCATTCAACGACGAAATATGACTCACCCTTTCAATTTTGATTCCTTTCAAAAACAATTTTCAGCTACTTGTTCCTCTGCTAAATGTGAATAAATTTCCTGGTAACGTGGAAAGATTGAGCATTATCTCAACATCCATCGATAATTTAGAAGCTGAAATTCACTTGTTTAGGAGCCGAGGGACCGGTCTGAATAACGGTGCATCACAGTTGTACGGATAGGGACGCCATACGGTAAATGGATAGGTACGCCGACATTTCAAATATGCCGACATCAATCTACACCAACATTTTGAAATAAAATGTCGAAAAGTAATGTTTCTGTAATTTATGTGTTGTTTATATTTGTTAACGTTAGGCTGACGTAATAAGCGGAGTTCTAGAAAGCTTATCAACCAGGCAAGACATTTGATACAGCACTATTCCTATGAGATCTACGTGCATAGAATGATCTTCTTTCTTTAAGTAACGGGGATCTATTTTTCTCCGATACCATATTCTTTTTATTTATAGTAGCATTGAAGACCGTGATTATAAAGTATATTGTACACAGTGTAATGAAAATAGATGTAGTACGGAGTTGACTAAAGTTCCCTTAGCATGCACACGTCAGCAAAAACCCCTACTCTGCACACGAATTAACTTTTCCTTATGCAGCAACCACAGTCCCTTCCATTATGAAACATCGACGCAATGTATCTCTCCGCGGCGGATAAGATCTCCACGATGCACCCGAAAGCACATATTTATCCGCCCCGAAAATGCAACCCCCCAGGGAAACTCATACCGAAAGGGCACGGTGGTTGGGTGAAGCCAATATTGACAGGGCTTCACCCGTCAACAAACTCTTCAGCCAACACGCCCTCACAGCCCCCGCACCGACCCTCGCCCGAGTCCGCCCGCGAGTCCGCCACCGCGCCGCCCCCGCGCCGCCCCCGCGCCGCCCCCGCGCCGCCCCCGCGCCGCCCCCGCGCCGCCCCCGCGCCGCCCCCGCGCCGCCCCCGCGCCGCCCCCGCGCCGCCCCCGCGCCGCCCCCGCGCCCGTGACCGCCTCCGACCCCGACCACGCCCATGCCCCCGCCCAAGCAACGCACTGCCACCGCAGATCCACTCTTGTGAACTCGCAGTGCAAACGCTGGGCGTCGCACACACGGCATCACGAGGAAAGAGCTCGCTTTCTGCCACAATGCGTCGCGCCATTATTATACGAGAAGGTTTTGCGATTTCCAAACTTGAAATTTTTGGTGTGAACGACATCACATTGATGAAAGAAAAAAAACTAAGTCGAATTTAGTAGAGGGTACTTTTTCCTTTTCGATTCGAAAAATAAATTTAAAATGTATGAGATGAAGACATTGTCAATATCTCAATGCCATTTGTATTTAACAAACACGAATATTAAGTTTGTATTAATAATTTTAACCTAAAAAAATATGTTCTACTTAACTATGTACTATTTAAGTTACGTAAGACATGTATCTTCTAACCGCAACAGTTACATCAGTTTCCGTCACATCGGCTAGGTGACCTCTCTTTGACACGCATATTCGAATGTAACTGCGATAACATTATCACATTTCGGAATCATTCCATGTCAGTGGATGTTCTACAGGAACATGTGAACAATTATAATTTAAAAGAAGCAATATTAACAAAATTAAATTATGAACGTTTTAAACAACTGTAAAGAAGGTGATTTTAAATTATTATGACATTCTTTTGAAACACCTACTTCATTTTATTTTATTATTTTTTCAAATGACTTATAAAATAACTAACCATTCCCTTGAAATTTGTGCAGAACATTCATCTCTGAATGGTATTAGACAGCAATCATCAGGCAGCAGTAGACACAATAACAAACAGACACACACACACACGCGCGCGCGCGCGCGGTCTTTTACATTTCTTATCCGATATCTGCGCACTCTCGAAGAAGTCGCCCGAAATTCTGTTATGGAATGGCGAAGAAAAGCGGAAAGCCACGTCGCCTACCACGACAGCGCAGGGCGCAGCCACGTTAAGCGGCAGACAGCGCCGGAAGAACCTCCACGACGTCGCCATCCTCCGCCCGCGCCTCTTTCCCCTTCACCGCACCTGCTCCGCCCCTCATTCTTTGGCGTCGACTTCGCTCTCTCCCTCTCGCCCATACCACTGCATCGCCTGGACCTGCTCGCGCTCCTTGCAGCCGTTGGACATCGTATTCATCACCCTCACATGCAACCGCCCGTTTTACGCCACCACCCCTCACACACCTCACTCCACTCACACTCACGCCCAACCCACGACCATTCTCACATACTCATTCCCGCCCATGCCCCTCCTATACCCACATCATTCCTACGCTCACGGCTCTCCGGCACTCACGCGTAAACCCCTCGCACGCCCACGTTACACCCTCGCTTATCCCCTCCCATGCCCACTCCATATCCACGCCCCTCTCTCGCCCACGTACATCCCCCTTCCACGCACACAAATCTCCCACCACCCGGGCCTTCCCACGCCCAAGCCCCTCCCACGAACATGCCCCTCCCACGCCCATGCCCCTCCCAAGTTTTTCGAAAACTCAATAGATTCCTGTAAATAAGCGGTTCAAATTTCGCATTTACAGTAATTCTTAATCGCCATTTTCTTCAAAACGGCTTCAAATTTTTCAATGAAACTTTTTATTTAGGATGAGATTTACTCTTCTTTAATATTCCTGAAGTAACATGTAGGTTGTACTATTAGGAAAACACAGTTGCGAAAATGTCAAAAAAATGTACTTTGGGCGACGATAGATGGCAGCTGGCCAGAGAATGTAGCAAGACCTTAAAGCCAGACCACACCAAGGAAATTAGAAAACTTTGCTACGAGAAAACCTGTGCAATTCAGTAGAACCTCTAGTTTATGCATGTGATCCTGAAGAATATGGGCGTTAGCCCCTAAAAATTCTTTTCTCATAATGCGAACCTTATATTCATGCAAAAAAGTAACTGGACGAAGAACGGGCGGTGAGCGGTGGTGTATCGCAAATTTTACCTGTAACATGAGGCAAGACGTACTTCCAACGCTTTAACACATCCTAGCGGGCCATGGTACAACACAATGATGATTTGGATTGCTAGAGCGGTATTGTTGGCGAGTTGAGGCGAGAAGGGTTTGGTCGGAGTGAGTAGAGTTTGACGTGCACGCTAACTAGCTGAGACTCAATCCGAGATTTCACGTGCGTTTTTTCAGATTCGTAGAATACTTCCGCATGTCGTCACTAACCTATCCACCTGACTCCACAAAATTCTGCTTCAGAGTTAACTCTGCTCTTCATGGCAGCCCCTCTACCTCCCCATCTCGATGCTCTCTGTTTTCATTTCGTCATTGCTCATCCGCCAGAGTCTTGAACGATGCCTCTTTCCATTCCCCTTCTCCCATCAACCCTCCATCCCTCGCATCATGTTCCTGTATCGGTTTCATCATTGCTCATTTGCTGGACTAATTGTCCGCTTTCTCCTCCAAAATAGTGACCCAGTCACCAACTCTTCTGCGACTCTGAAGTTGATGTGCTCTTTCTCAACTACCATCACCATGAAAAATTGTTCTATACACTGTTCCCATTCTACTCATCGACGTCCAGGTTCTTGCACGGTTCGTCATTTTGCCACCTTCGCCTCAACACATTGCAGCTTCTCAAATGCTTTTCTGCAGATCTTGACCCCAGCAGCTCATCTCGTTTCTGCCTTTAAGTTGGCTCCTTCCATTGTCCTATTTTCCAGTTCACCCACAACCATCTCCACTGCTGCCGAGATCTTGCTTTCTGGATTCTCAGACAGCACGGTTTTCCTACTTTCCTCCCACCCCTTCGCTCTTCTCTATTTCTTTAGCTGCTGTCCGTGTCCACTCCCCCCTCTCCGTCACGCACTAGCCCCGCTCCTTTCCTCCCTCCTTCGATCATCCACCAAGGGCTCGGCTTATCTGCAGGGAGGAGAGAAGACGGTGGGCTGGTGAGCTGGCTGGCTGGCGGCGGAAAACAACGGAAGGTGGCAGAGCGCAGCCTGACAAGAGCACAATGATATTCCTTTCTTTCGGAACAAAGGAAGGGCGTTATAAAAAAGAGGCGGGCGAAAGGGAAAAGAAACGGGGAAGCCAGCGCGTGCGATTGTCATTTTTATAGCTGACAGCACGTTCAAACAATTACTGCCCCCGAGGGGAGAGAACGAGGAGTGCGCGGCGAGAGGGGGGGCGATGGAGGGGGCGATGGAGGGGGTTTCTTTATGGGAAGGCGGACTGCGGCCCGAACAACGAGGTGGCTCCGGAGTCCGTGAACGGTTTTATTTACGGGCTCGGTGATCGGGACGAGCCTTGTATCAATTCCTCTCGATCAAGTGGCGCTCTCTGAGCACTAAAGTGCGCTCGAAAGACTGAAAAAATTCTGAAAACGTGTAAGAAAAACATGAAATAACGTTTCTTGGAATCATTACTTGCACTCGTTTTGAAATGTGTAGCCGTCATATGATTGTTGAAGTATAAAATAAACGAGTTAATATACAATGCAAGTATATAACGCACAAGATTAAAGAGTACTTTCAAATTCCTTCAACCCTTTCTAGAAACTTTGATTGAATGCCTTTTTATTCTTCATGTAACTATTCATTACTCTTAACAGAACACATGTAACAAGCACACTAAAACTACATATTTTTGTTATCAAAAGCACCCTTCAAAATTTTAAGAAAATTGAAAATAAAGATCACAAATATCATTTTTGAACAGATTTATAAATTTAAAGACATGTTTAGTTTTTGAATGTCTTATATTATACGTCAAAAAGAATATTGTCCTACGAGAAAATTGCGCATATACTTCTTGTTTAACTAAAATCAACATAAGTTCGCAATAAAATACTGGATTTGTATTTAATAATTAATTTATTAATTAATTTTGGTAGACAATATTGTGTTACTTTTATCTTCTACAGGGATATATTTAATTTACTTGTTGTATTCCATTTACAGGGAATGAGTGTATATTTGAGGCGTAAATTAAATACTGTTATTATTACTCTTGCTATTTACACATTTGCATTTAATCAGAACTTTACAACAACGAAATTATAAATGTATGTTTCATGAGTAAAATTAGCTAATTATTGTAATGTAAAGACTTTTCACGCAATTATTGAATGTTGACAAACAAATTCATTTAACCGAAATCATAAATTAATTTGTACTGATTGGATCTATTCAGCTCTACCCTTCTGATAAAATAATTTCAATATTACATTCAAACATTGAGTGGAAATAATATTTTACTCTTAAGAGAGATAGTGCAAGTGAATCTTAATTTTATTGTCAAAAGATGATTTGGAAATTTCAAGTTACTAAAAGAACGTATTTCGTTATGATTTGAAAACTTTTTCAAAATTTTAAGTCTAGGTAATATAATCGTTTCTACGCAACACTTGAATGCTCTTGATTATTTCTATAGTAAGTGAAAGTTTTCATCAGTCCTCTACTTTAACTTTTCTCAGTAACATTTACGTTTTCGATACTCTAAAACGTATCAAAATAAAACTGCAAAATACAAAATACAACGTATCAAAATAAAATTGATATAATTTATGAAGATGAAAGAAGAAAAATATTTGTTTCAACCTCTCCCAACTTACGACCCCTACCTTGCACGTTTGTAATATAAAAACCTCACGAGCAACTTGCTTTACTTAAGTGTATTCCTTCACAAAATTTCCACCCATAGACACGCGTTAAATATCCTAATGACCTACGCATGCTTCCATTTCCAATTCACGCCCCGTGTGACCGATTATCCCAATCTCACACCTCAACATTAACATCTCAACAGATTTCGAGAGAATAATTACGCGCCGTTCATCCGCACGAGGGGATTTCAATCCTCTCAGCCCCTGTTTTTACGCAACTGCTACGCGTTTTCCACTTTGCAACCCGAAACCGCGCGCCGTCGATCCATTAACGCGCCGGGCGGCCACGTGACCCGTTCCATCCGCGCAGGTAATAACAAGGGGATGACGGGAAGGATGCCAATGATGCTGACGATGACGCGGGTCCGGCGGGGCGGCGGTCAGAAAATGCCCGGCCCCGCACGGCGCCCCGCACGGCACATCGCGCCACGACACGCCGCGTTAACGTAATGAGGGCGCAGCTCGATGCTCGCTTGTTTGCGTTTCACACAGCCGCCGCGGGGCGCGCCGCGTGTCGGGCCACGTTAGCAGCGACCCGCACACTCCGATTTCACCCATCCGGGATTCGAACCTTGTTTGCGTACCCTGCAGCTAGAATCGGATAGACGGTTCACCCGATACGTTAACCCTTACCAAAATTGCAGGCGGTTTCTTTTTGGGTCGCGAATATTTTGCTCATTCGCTTTCCAAATTAATTCGAAAGCATTACCTACTTTATTCATTGTATTGCTTTAATGATGCACTACACCATTGGATATTATAATTATCAAAAAGATGTCAAGTTATTTATTAACTTTAAAAAATTACATTAATGGAAAAATGAAATATTTGTAGGCAGAATTCACTTCGTTGTGATATCAATCAGAATATCAGACTTCAAATACAAATCATATATGTAGCAATTTGTGAGAAAGTATCTTCAGTGAACTGCATCTTCCAAGAAAATAATTCACATACATTCATTTCGTTATATTTATTTCTTTAAGTATGTTATTTCTTTCAGTAATTTTGATATTTTCATGTTGATGTTGTTTTATTAAGAATAATTTTTGCAATTTGAGTTTTTGTATTGCAACATTTTTTAAGGTATTTTGGGAGAAAGAAGTATTTTATGGAGAAATTCGGCATGAATGTTTTGTTTGAAAAACTTTAAACGCGAGCTCCGTTCTTTCAAGGGTGTGCTAAAATTTCAAAATATTGAAACATAAACTCTTCCAGCAATGACAATTGTTATTACCCTTATGAACTCTTTCGCTTAGTATACCATTGCAGGTCTCAACTAGAAATTGGGGTTTAATTTAATGAATGAGAAGGTACTGAACGTAATTTTACGTCACCTAAATGTAGTTGTTGCTATGTTCGAAAACCGATCAACACGCTAATTACTAAAAACATTAAAAAATTCTTTGTAACAAACTTTATTTCAAGTGTTGCAAAGTCAAAAAATGTCAGAGATTTGTAGGACACAATATTTCCCTTCATGTATTACATGCCTATTACAATAACGAATTGACAGCAGGTAAACAATCATTACCACTAGTATAAGTATTTTATAGTAGTATTGAATACTTCTGTCGAATTAACCCGAGAGTGCTCGTAATAGAATTGTGAGATCCAAGCCCCGGCAATTTTATTTTCCAGTATTATTGCGATGCATTAGTCGTTTGATATTTCATGGCATTCCTTCGTTGTATTTTTCTGAGATCGCCTGGCCTTTTATTTTTATCCTTTCGCTGATTATTTCCCGTCAGCATGTTCAAACTTGATCGCTGCGCTGCGCGATATCTGTCATATACGTTGGGTCAATGGCAATGGTGCATTGTGAGCTCCTGGCCTGACCGTTACGTACCATGATATTATTTTCAGCCGTGTCTATAACAAGTGTCTACTCAGAATAAGTAATAATTATCCTTATCTACAATCGACTGTCACAATTTCTTACCAAGAGGAAGAAGATGTGCTGGAGACGTCTGTAGGGAAATGAAAAATTGGGAATCTTGCAAAATAGAAAAAGACAAAGACTTTATAAATATTTTTGTGAAAAAGTAAAATATATATTTCTTTAGAATATGCCAAAATAATTTGAGGAAATTTTATTTATTATTATTTAATAGGATAATATGTTAATGGTTTTTGCGTGTACTTTATTCATGTTTATCTTTTTCACCATAACTATTCAGACAATAATTCTGCAATGTAAAATTCATTAACAATTGCATTGAGGAACATGTACAAACTGAATAAAATATTTACTTCTGTAAATGGACCTTCAGATCACTCGCATTCACAAAACGTTGCATCTATATCTGAGAGATACGTTAAGGACACTAGCGTGAGTTGACCTATTGCGGGCACTCCCGGGTTAACTGGATGAAGTAGAGTAAGAAAATACTCCGAAAAATTCCCTAATACTTCGAACAA
This sequence comes from Teleogryllus occipitalis, assembly GCA_011170035.1. Taxonomy (NCBI): domain Eukaryota; kingdom Metazoa; phylum Arthropoda; class Insecta; order Orthoptera; family Gryllidae; genus Teleogryllus; species Teleogryllus occipitalis. The sequence continues at coordinate 201,442 of BLKR01000981.1, forward strand.
AAAAATCTTTCAAATTTCTATCTATCGTTCTGTGAATTTTTAATATTCTTTCAATTGATTTCATTGATTGATTGTTTTTTTCGTGTTTCCGGGCGCGTCAATTGCTTTGGTCATTAGTCCCGTTAGTGTAGTGCATGTTTTTCGTCGAGAAATGGCGGTGATCATCCCCCGCTGGATGGCGAGATCCGGCGCTGACCTATCGTCGGCTAGTGGGGTTTCCCCCTAACCAGGACTCTCCCACCAGCGGGGCACCGCCTCAGCCGGGACAAGCTCGAAGCTCCCGACCGGTCTCCCGGAATATGTGGTAGTGTAGTGCATGTTAGTGTAAGTGTGTGTGTTAGGGGAGAGGATAGGACAAGGAATGAGAAGGACAGATCGCGCGCAGTCTGTGGCCCGTTTGTTGGGGTACTGCTCCGGCATTCGCCCTTGATCGGAGAAACCACGGAAAATTACCGACTAGAGCACCCGACCGCTAGAGTTCTCCTCCATACAGCGACTGAATTCGACCTAGCTGTAAACCTAGTGTCGAAAATCCTGCCGTGGACAGGACTCGAACCTAGGACCTCCCGGCCAGAGGCACTGCAGTGACATCAGTTGATGCACTGAGCCACCGCTCCCGGTCAGTTGATTTCAGAGGAAGTCAGAAGTGTTGGATGTATTCAACGCAGGAAAGGCAATGCAAGAAGAGACTGAAGAACTCCTTTCCCTCGGTTTCCGTAGGTACTACGGCTTTCTTTCCAAACGAAAAAAAAGCGCGCGTCGCCATATTCAGCAACAACATTCAATTAACAATTACGAGGGGCGCCCCCTGCAGGCGACGTATCTGGCGCGGCTCGTCGCGGCTGCCTCGAGTGCCGCCAGCGCCGCCCAACATATTCGGAGCCTCTTGAATTATGTATTAACTGCTTAGTTATCCGAGCTTAGTGTATACACTTGACATTGTTATAACGAACGCAGCAAAACTTTCTGCCTTCGCTCATCTTTTGTGCACGACCGCGTTCTGTGGCGGCGGCGCCACGCGAGAGCGTGTGTGGCGCGTGCGTGGATGCGTGCGTGCGTGCGTGTCGGTGCGTGACGCCTGCTCCGGCGCCGGCGTCGCCGCCTGGCGGCGACAAAAAGAAGCACTCCCAGAGATATTTCAGTTTTAAGACGCGACGCCGCCCCGGGAGCAGGGAAGGCAGGGGCCGCGTTTTGCATAATGCTGTCGACAGCTTGGCACAAATTTACTTACAGGCCGCCCCCCGGCGCCGCTGCCGCCGCCTCTGCCCGACGTGGCCTTCGCCGGCGGCGCGCAGATACTCTGGGACGGTCGTGCTCAACCTGTAAGCTGCAACGTTGTGACGTTTCAAGGAACAATTGTATTCTCCGATTTAATTGTAGTGACTTCTGATGTTTGATCAGTTGGGACGCGGTTATCTAACCGGAAGCTTCAGTACCAAAAATTAAGTCATGATGAAGCTCCAGATAGGATAACCGCATCCAGTTGATCGAACGTCAGTAATCACTGTAATTAAATCAGAGTATATATTCACACTATTCCCTATTTTCTCATGAAATAAAAATGTGGTCTGATTTAATAAGCGATTTTATTCTCAATGAAAAGCATCATCGGGTTCCGATAGCACGGCTACCGTCATCAGCTTGCTAAGCACTTGCTCCGGTCCAGAGTTGGATTAATTTTCCGCTCCAGTTTGTTACCAACACAAGGGCGACAAGCCGACTTGTAAACGTATGTCCCCGTAGATCAGGCTTGTCAAGGTCGCGGGCAAGTACTACCCAACTACAATACCCGTAGGGTATATGTGACTCTGACAGTTCAGTGCGCTTTTGCCACCCATTACTACGCTCATGGCACCACCTACATGAGAGATAAATTAAATCTTAAAACTTTAACGCTTACTGACAGGTTATGACACGTCCTGATATCATGTTCATACTTTTGCCAAAGTCGAATCTTATCGCCTTCTGGACGTCCAGGACGCGAGTTTAAAAGTAAGGTTGTACAAATCGTTCCGGGATGGATGGTACGTACTGAATACCTGGCCAATAACTGACGTTTGGAAATTTAGATGACATTCATTGTCGCAAAAATTATACTAATTCCCATTTACAACATTAATGCACTTATTAATTATAGTGAAATACATCAATCAAATTTTGAAATTGGCAATTCCGATCAAATTAAACGTTTTAATCGAAAGGATATTGATTCCATAAGAGTAAAATAATTGCATTGACATACATTCAGATTATAAGTTTTAATAGATGAAGATCGTGCGTTAAAAGATCTCTCCACCTTAACTGAAACTAAATTATACATTTTTTTAAAATTTATGTCACATTATTCCTATAAACAAACAACGATCAATGATTCAACAAAACATACTCCAACACGAAAACTATCTATTCAAATATATTCCTTTCTTCAGCCAATATATTTACACTAGCAGAATTTAAAAAGATTATAAATCCCACATAAAGTAAAAATTATTACAGTAAATAACACATAAACTTCATTCAAAACCCGGCTGTTTCATAGAAAATATCAGGCAAGCATATTTTCATATGAAGCCACCTTTCTTTCTGATTTCTGGAACACACTTTGCGCTTCAGTTTGCGTCTGTGAACCCCATTCTCGATTTTAAGGGCAACTGAGAGCGGAATATGACGAAGTTGGCTGTGCCCGCCACAGCGCCGGACTTCTAGAGCAGGTAAGGCTTAGTATGACACACTTGCTGTAAATGATGCAGAGTTAAATGAAACGAATCTACAAGTGAATGATGGAACCTTCAGATTCAATTTTCATTGTGAATTGATCTATTAGATTATAGTTTGAAATTTATTAAAAAATCATTGTATAAACAACAAAGAAACAAGAAATTATCGAGAAACCTAAACTTTGCGTCCATTTACGATGGTTTTAACCCATTAGTGCCAAAAACTATTTTGTGCGCATAGCACCCGCCCGTTGTTGCCGCGTTTGTGCGCGCATAGGAACCGTTGGAACTCTCTGGCAGCATGTTTTTGCAACATTTAGTGCTAACCAATTGTTGTGTTGTTAAATATTTGCTAATAGCTCGCTCCAGATCGCAAACCGTCGGTTACATGAGCATTTTTTCTATAAGAAGAAGCAAAACCATTAGAACAGCTGCATATGCCCCGTCAACTTGGGTGCGGATCGATTGATTGATTGATTTCTTCGTGTTTCCGGGTGCGCCAACAGCTTTGGTCATTAGTTCTGTTAGTGTAGTGCATGTTCTTTTTCTCGGGAGATGGCGTTGATCTTCCCCCGGCGGATGGTGGGATCCGGCGCCGACCTACCGTCGGCTAGTGGGGTTTCCCCATAACCAGGACTCTCCCACCAGCGGCACCGTCCCAGCCGGGTCAAGCTCTAAGCTCCCGACCGGTCTCCCGCAATATGTGATAGTGTAGTGCATGTTAGTGTAAGTGTCAAGGGAAGAGGATAGGACAAGAGAGAAGAAGGACAGATCGCGCGCGGTCAGTGGCCCGTTTGGTAGGGTACTGCTCCAGCATTCACCTTGTGTTGATCGGAGAAACCACGGAAAACTACCGATCAGAGCAGTTGGCCGCTAAAATTCTCCTCCAGACAGCAACTGAATTCGACCTATCTGAAAAGCTAGTGTCGCAAAATCCTGCCGCCGTCAGAACTCGAACCTAAGACCTCCCGGTCAGAGGCGCTGTCAAGCACATCAGTTGATGCACTGAGCTACTGCTCCCGGTGGTGCAGATCAACCACCGTTTGCTTTACACCGGCCTTTCCCTCCGACTTAACCACAGACATATAGCAGCTAAGGACGGTTTTAGATGAAGTCTTAGTTTTAGACAATTTGATTGTCAAGTGAAGTCGTAGGCTTCCGCGGCCAGAGTCATGTAAATGATCTTGGCTGTCCGATCACGCGCCGCGCCGCCCGATTTGACCCCCTCTCGCCGTTGAGGGGCGGCCTTCCGATTGGCCGGCTGCCTCAGCCAATCACATCGGCCCCCCCTGCTATAAAATCCCGAGCGCCTACCACACCTGCGCACAACAGCCCTGAGGAAGACCACGACAAGATGGTCGAAACGTCGGCAACACAGCCTTCGACGCGGCGTCACCTGGACAGCCAAGATCATTTACTTAATTTGATTGTCGTTTGAAATTGAATGAAAAATCAGTATCTAAACTTATTAAAGAAACAAGAAATTATCGAGAAACCTAAACTTTGCATCTGTTTACGATTATTTTAAACTGCTGGTGAATTTTGCTCGTCGCGCACTGTGCACGACCACGGCTGCTTCGAACGGCCCCAGGTGCAAACGTCCCCGCTGGTGCAGAGATTTTCCGGTCAGGGCCAACGTCGGCGCGGCCGCCGCCGCCAATGCCGCCACCGCTCTGCTGCCTCCCTCCTAGAGTGAGTATACTGCTCACGCAAGTGTTCTTGATACACGATCTTTCTTTTTTTCCTAGGGCTTTTACCCAGCCAACAGCCGGTTACCCTTCACGTCCCGAAGGGACGCATATTCAACCATACACTAGACCAACACACTTGCGCCTCTGATCTGGGGTCAGCAGAACGCGCAGCCCTCCGCGACAACACATGCAAAGTCAAGGAACAAACAATAATGCCCAAAGCGGGACTCGAATCCGCGACCTTTCGGACCGAATGCGCTGAGTCGATACTCGCTCTTAGCCTCCTCGGCCATCCAGGTCGGCACGATCTTTCTAAAGTCCGAATAATTTAAGTTGGTGATTGACATTTGCGTGTGACGTAAAGACGCCACTTCCATTTCCACAGAAGTTGACAATCAGAGAGTGAAAACGTGCCGATCCAAGTCGCTGAATTGCCATTGACAAACTAGGAACATATGAGCATCGTGGAGCGAATCTTCCCTCCTGCCGGCCGCGTTTCTGCCTTTGCTGCTCGCGTATCCTTGTCTGTGTTTTACTTTAACATTTACTTTAACTGAAGTGGAAAGGCATCTGCATGAGGCAGTAACCAATATAACAGCGGCAGAATGGCGAAATGTCATTGAACATACCAAGAAAGCGATTACAGATTCTTTGGGGAAGGAAGTCGTGATAGAAATCGACGATGAACTCATTATTAATTAATTAGGTTCAAGTACCTCGAGTGGTAATCCTACAGACATAGCATTGACAGTGGCGGTATGAGAGATGTATTTCCCATCGCAATATAAATTAGTGTAATGAAGTGTAAATAAGTGTTATAATGGAGGTAGGCCGAACATGTATGTAAACAAGTTAGTGAAGAATGTAATGTGTAGTAGTTTCGGAACGAGATGATGTAAGTATCTGATTTGGTTACTTTTGTGACTATTTATTTCAAGGATTTACTTTCGAGTCCTGGGAACACGTGCTCAGTGGCTCCCCTAGAATCGTCAATCACCTTTTCATGGGGCTCTAGTCCTCAACCAGCGCTGAATAGCACGGCCCGTTGCGATACTTAGGTCTAACTCGGAACGGCACGTACTACCAATTTGCAATGCTGGCAACAACCACTTCGTACTTTCAAGATAATCGTAGCATTTTTCGCGGCTGGAGATATCATCGGTTTGGCGCGTTAAGTTCATGCCCACAGTTAGTACGCCCTTTTAAACCTTCACACATCTCCACAACATGTATGACATCTCTCAACCAACATGATTTCAAACTGGTTCAGGAAGCCCCAATGAGCGACCAACAAAGTTCAGACGTTCAAGAGAGCTAATTTGATGTGGTTATTAACAATTGTACATATCTACGTGTAAATGTGTGTAAGGGAGTATCAGGAGTCAAGGACGGTAAAAGAAATATCGCGCATTCCATGGCTCGTTGGATAGGATACTGCTCCACCTGGTATTGATCAAAGAAACCATTAAGAAGATGAGCCGAGCGCCAGAATTCTCCAGGGCAGTAATACATCAGTCCGATTTCAAATTCTCAATTGAGAGTAAAATTAAAATATTTGAATACAAAGTATCCTGATTTTGTAATCGTGTTTAACGAACAAATATTCTTGTCAGTTAAAAGCGCTGTCCATCCGTAAGCAAGAATTGTTAATTTATAGAGACATGTTAATTTACTTCACATTATTGCTAAATACAATAAATAACAGAATGATTTAATAACCCAACACAAAACGAAAATAAGGAAAGAACTCTCCATTCAAACATATTTCTGTTACTCAACAAAGATGTTTATATAAGGGAGAATTTGGTAAGAAAATAAATACGAAGTAGTAGTAAGTAGTGAATCATATACACATAATTCAATTCTCGAATATTTTATATAAAAAAAATATGGCAAACATATTTTCGTATTAACCCAGTATTCCCCGCCGAACGCCGCTTCAGCTTGTGAATGTACACCCCTTTCTGTATTTTAAGGGGAAATTAGTGCAGAGTCGGGGAAGTTGCCGGTGCCCGTAGGAGCGCCGGGCTCCCCAGACGGGCAAGAAGCTCGCGCGAGCGCGGTTTGACGTCCCCAAATACTCTTTGGACGTGCCTGCACAAGGACTTCTCGGCGAACAATGCTCCAAAAGCAACGGCCATCAAAATTTATACCATCGGTACACAGGTAAGTGACACACCTCAAAAATCGACATTTTTTAGTGAAAAATATGTTTAGAAAACGTTGCAATTTTACTAGTAAAAATTTAAATAATAATGTTCAAAGGTCAATCGATAAAGAGAGTTGTCGCATTTTGTCTTTGGTGGTAAAGTCTTCAACTCCACTCATGATGAAACTATTCTGTTCAGTAACGGTCATTTTTAGATGCGTCACATTTTGGTGATGAGTCGACGATATGAACGCTCAGATCAGAATGATAAATTTACAAATGACACAAAGGACACACGCATTTTAATAGACATTTTCAGGCATAGATTTTCTCTTCATACACTTATAACAAATTCGGTTGGAAGTGCTTGCGTCCTTGTTATGTTTCATGTAACATTACATTCTCAAAGAAAATACCAAATGTTGAGCCTCTGTTTTAGTAGCCTCTTTGCCCCTCAATATGGAATTTGTGGGTAAAGCGATTGGCAGCAGGTTTGCTGGTAATTATCCCGTATCCCTTGTCCCCAAATTTTACTTTTGCAACATTATTAATTTCATCATCATTGTTATTATCTATTCTTCAAATTATTGTAATTCCATTATTATTGTAATGGTCATTGAAGTCTCAAAACTATATTCCTAGAGTCCGCCAATTAGTCCAACCAAAATTACACCTAGCTGAAAGAGTAGACCTTCATATAATTCGGATTTTGTTTTACTTCTAGGGGGAATTTCGAGATAATGTAACGGATTGCATTCAAATTATACTTTTTGAGAGTCAATCCGACTTCATTTCTTGGAGAATGGAAACTAATTATTTCAAGTATATTTGTTTGCAAATCTGATGTATCTGACTTAATTTTTAGAAATGTTGCGTGGTTATATTTATCTATATTTCGTATTAATATGTTGAAGCTTAAAGACTTGATTTCTATTTGGCTCGTCTCTATTCGAGCAGTTTGGCAGAGCTCTCTCCAGGCCTTCCGAACTCTTTTGTAAATTGTTACTCACTTTTTAAAAAATGAATCATTTATCTCAATGTCCCAATTGCACAAACATTTTCTTCCCGCAAATCCTTGACCGTAGCAAGTTGATTACCAGAGTTAATCAATGAAATGCGATTTTCATTACATTATTTACTTCATTTCATTACTTTATCACATTAACACACAAATTAACTTCCCTTATATTTTTTGCTAAAAAGTATGATAAATTCATAAAAGCATACTTTAATTATGATGCTCAAGCACTCCAAGGAAAGTGCTAGTCAGCTGTTAGGACACCGTTAATATGTTGCCGCTTTACAAGAAAAGTGGCACATTTAAAAGATTGTCATTTTTCCTGAGAAGGGCTTAGATCTGATAGAAAACAAAGTATTTTACTCCGTATACTGACAGCTTTGTGATATACCTTCATGAATATTTTACTAATAAAACTATTATAATTTCTAAACACATTTCAGCATTTAACTGAAAAAGTCGATCTTTTAGATGTGACAGTTGTGTACCAACGATATAATATTACATATTTTTATATTACAGCTGTTATTAATAAATAGCTTTCGATTAGGTTATTTAGCAAGGCAACGTAGAAGAATAGCTATTAACATACCTAGAAATAACACTATAACATTTCGTGGTATGTTCAGCATTTTATCGGTCGCCATAAAATCTCACAAATTATGCAAAAATTTACATTACTGATAGTAAACACATGAATTCTGTGGCTGCGGCACGTTAGTACGATATTGTGGAGTGCTGCTTGCGATATATCTATTTAAATACCGTGGTACGAGAAAGATGGATGCAAAAAAATTTTCCTGGACCTAAAGGTACCTAAAGAAGTGACGTTCGGTTAGAAAATTGACGCGTCGACTTCCAGTGGCGACACCTTCACATCGTTAGTAAATATGATTATCGGAGTGGAGTTTCATTTGGTAGAATGTGAGGAAAATGAGATTAATTTACCTAGTATACATTTTTCTAATTGTACTATTAATATTACAATTAAGAATAATTATTCCCCAAAGCAATGTAAATTACTTCTGAATTGTCTGCATCTGATTTGTTTTCTACATCGCCATGTGTTTCCCTTAACAAACATTTGACTTTCGATGAGACGATGGTTGTTTACGTTGCTAAGGATGTTAAAACGAATTGCTAAGGACGTTAAATTTCTTAACATACAAGTAGGTACAAGAGCACTTAACAAACCTGTAGGGTTGCATGTTAACAGGGGTTACACACGCATGTGACCGATAAAACACGTTTACCTTGGAAGGCAAACATTTGACTGTCAGCAGTTCCTGCGCTTGACGCTATGCGGGCGACGGCGCCACCTCCGCGCGCCGCCGCATTCCTCACGGCCGATCCGTCACCGGCGCGCGGATGCCGCTCGGCCCCGCCCCGCCCCGCCACCCGCGCGCCACCCGCCTATTACCCCGTTTGACGGGAGCACAAAGAGCTTCTATATCGCGTGCACGCGCGCCCCTCGCGGCGATAATTGTTCCTGCGAGCGATGCGCGCGCGGAATGCGCGCCGACGGAGGCGATTGTCACCGCGAACCCCGCCCCCCCTCCCCCTCCCCCGCCCCACGCCCCCCAACCCGTCCGACGACCCTGATCCCGTGTTCGCTCTCCGCCCGTGCGACGCGACCTGGACCAGCTGTCTCGCAAAGGCACGAGAACTCCTGTTCCCAAAGCCTGCCTTTGAAGGCCCATATTGTTTGATGGCACATTTGTTATTGTGCGATTCGGAAAAAGGGATTTCAGATTTATTTTGGAATATCAGGAATTTTCCAGCTTATGCCTGGAATCTGAAACTGCCAACCATGGTCTGACGTTCGGCTAGTCGATTAGATTGACAAATTTCCGGGCTTTTCAGCAGTTGAGTCGGAACACTATGAAACCTTTCCCGGGACTACACACACCGGAGAATACGGATGAGTGTTCAAACTCCCGGCGGAATTCGTACATGTGATGCATCAGTCAACGCTTTGTAAATGGGGTACGCTGTAACTTCCTACCCACATCAACGTGTAAATTCATGGCGTATTACTTTTGATATAAAATATGATATGGTATTTTTCAGCTGAAACTTTTATTATTCTGTCATCAGTCGACGCTTGAAGATTAAAAATTCATAATTTTGGTATGTCAGGGAGATTTCTATAGGTTACTTAACTTAACTTTTGGTTATGAAAATATTCATCGTGAAGAGTGTGCGTCCTGTCAATCAATATCTTGATTCCTTTGTATTAAATGAAATCCTTTAGAGGATTTCCAATCAGAACTCCTCAACCCACCTAACACGTACACCGCACAACTCGTTCACCAGTTCACGTTTTTTATATTTCGCTAACTTACGTAACATCGTATATGCTCAGATAATCTACTATCCCTTCAGCTCAAGTTACAAATGAGATGAGTGAAATGTATCTCTTTTCTCTGCAATCTTTGGAAGCGGAAGGGAATTTTGAAGACTGGATTAGCGAAATGCATATCAGCGCAGGCGATTGTCATCGTAAGCCTCGCCTTGCTCCACAACTCCCTTCCGCTACCTCTCCTCTCCTCCCCTCTGCCACAAACCCCGCCCAGCCACGCATCCGACGACTGTTCCCGTGCACGCTTTCCGACGCGTCGGTGCGACGCGATAGCTGCCTCTCAAAGGTACGTGAGATCCCGCCTCCAAACGGCCTTTGAAGATCCATATTGTTAATTGGAACATCTGTTTACGGACAATTCGAGGATGATATTACAGAAGTATTTCTTAAACTGACATTTTCCAGCTTACTCCAGTAAATTGTGTCTCCCTCCCATGATGTTTTTCGGCCAGAGGACTAAACCAATGGTCGGCAAACCGCAGCCGCATGCGGTTCTTTAGTCTCAACCACTGCTGCGAATTTGTTTAGAACATGTATTATCTGCCCTTACGTCTCTGTATTAGTGATATAACTGTGTAGATGATGAAAATGTTTGAGTTTCTACAGATGGAGCAAAATATATGGCTGGAGTGAGAAAAGGTTTGTTTCTCGTTTGAAGGGAAAAATTAATCACAAAATACTTGTTTACAATTGCATCGTTCATCAAGAAGTACATCATGTACGGATATTTTCAAAAAAATGCTATTTTATGGAATTGATGATCAATATTGTGAACAAAATCGTATCTTTACCATTGCCGATGTAAAGAATTTTTAATTGAAATGGAATATGAATACGCAGATCTTCTGCTGCGTAACAAGGTACGTTCGCTTTTAAGTGGGAGTGTTTTAAAACGTTCACTTTCCTTATTATTAAAAATTAAAGCTTTTATCCTTGAGAAGGGTGTTGACTATCGTAAATCAATGGACGATCAGTGGATACCCAAATTTAATTTTTTAATGGTAAACGTTACGTCTCATATGAATAAATTTAATCGTTAACAACAGGGGAAAGATAACTCAACTTTGTCGAAGTTAATTAATGTTTAAGTTTTGCTCAAGATGTTGAAAAACATCAATTCATTTTCCAAACCTACTGCAGTGTTACCAAGAAAGTAACTCGGTAGTTAACAACTACTATTTTCAAACAACAATTTTAAATATGTGAGAAGATTTTCTCGGAGGTTGCAAGAATTCAGAATTGGAATAGGGATGTTAGTCTTTGAAAAAATAAACTCTGAAATGCAATTACTGGATTATGCGCTTCTGAAATGCAATTACTGGATTTAAAAACAATGAATAATGAAGTTTCAAATTTGAACACCCCAATTCTAATGGGGAAGAATTGGTTAAAAATATACGTGATCTTAGCTTGCAGAAATAGTGGTCTGCTTTAAAACGACCTGGGAAGAAAGACAAGATAATTTTCAACACCCCACAGTTGTGATCTGAAGTGATAAATTAATTTGATTATTCAAATGTGACTTCGAATTCTAGTGTGTTTTTTTTTTTCATTTTCGCGGAGACGTGCCCAAGATATTTCACCCTTTCTTTGACTACGGGATTTCCCCACCAAATATAACGCATATCGCATGGAAAACAGAAAAGAGCATCATATTGATCACATCCGCATATCCACTTGTTTCTTTCATATGTCTTTACCAAAACGCCTTGAAACGTTTTGCTTCGGTTGCTACCTAAAACTTCGAGTTTTAATTCTGGAAGGAACCTACCTTGTTCCTTTACTCGCACCTTTTCTTCAAAAAACAATGAAAAAAATGGTTGTCCAATAAGGCAACTCACAGAATTAATTTCGACCGAATATCATCACCGCAATTTGAGTAGTTAATAAGGCACCTTCGCACAAGCCGATCAGTACGTCGTATCAAAGCACGATGCACTACACACAAGGCCGAACAACATCGAAAAATACTACATCAAGTAACTGTTACGAGACCTATACTTGGGTTTTTCCTAACGTGGCGGCTGAGGGTAGTATCTCCAAGATGGAATTCGGCACGACTTTTTGTGTCATTTTCAGTCTTGCCGCTAGAATTGTTTGATCTGCAGCAACGCTTGATGCGGTCGCGATCACGCGACATCTTGCGGCAAGACCAAGAAAGGTGCAAAATGTCGTGCCGAATTCCATCTTGGAGATACTACCCTCAGCCACCACGTTAGAAAAAAACAAATATACGCGAGATGCATGTAGTAGGTATTCTCGCCTCTCCGATCGCACGTTGGAAGGGCAGTTGCGTCATGCAATTCGTCATTTTTTTTTTCAATTATTTTATTATTTTGAAAGGTATACATGGTTCAGTTTTGTATACAAACTCTTTCACATGTTTTTGATGCTTATGATCTATTTTAAAAAACTAAACTATTATTACTTTACAATTATTATTTAGGGAGAGGAAACCCACTGGGCACCTCACAATGAATCATCTAAATCTGCAAATTGGATGTAAAATACATGTTTGGGAAATCTATTTTTTATTCTGGTCGGGTTTATGGGTGCTTTGCCTAGATTGTACTGGGATAGTTGTGTAATTGTTGACATATTATTGTAAAAATTATTGGATAACTTGGTGATGTGGTGTATGATAGGTTTTATTTGAATTTCCTTATGAAGCTGTTTGTTTGAAATGAACCAGGGTGCTTTGGTTATTGTTCTAAGGAATTTGTTCTGTATGACCTGTATTTTATGTATATTGGTTTTTGCTGCACTGATCCAGACAGGGCAAGCATATAGCATTAAGGGTCTAATTATGGCTGTATATATGAGTTTGGCATTTTCTATTGTTATTTTACTGTGGTTGTTAATTAATGGCATTAATTGAAATAGTTTGACTTTTGTTTGTTGTGTTTTAATGTTTATATGTTCTTTCCAGTTGAGTTTAGTGTCTAGATGCAGACCTAGATATTTCACTGTTTTGTTTTGAGGAGTCCAAGGAATGATGTTATTGTTCAGTGTGAGAGGAGGTGGTGTTAAAATTGTTTTTAATGAGAATATTTTTGCTGTTGATTTAGATGGGTTTAATTTAATTTTCCATTTGCTTGACCAAGACTCTATTTGATTTAGATGTTGCTGTAATGTGTTTCTTATTCTGTCAAGTGATATGTTTGAACAATACAATGCAGTATCATCTGCAAACTGTGCTGTTTTAACTATGTTGGATGTAGGGATATCAGCTGTGTAAAGATTAAATAATACAGGTGACAATGGGGAGCCCTGAGGAAGACCAGCATATATTGGTTTGGGGTTTGAGAGATGATTATCTACTGACACTGAAAAGGTTCTATTGCTTATAAAGCTATTGATGATGTTGGTTAGGTATTTGGGTGTGCCATTGATTCTTAGTTTGTACATGAGACCATGATGCCATACTCTGTCGTAGGCTTGTGAAATATCTAGAAAGGTTGATATAGTATGTAGTTTTCTTTGGAATGCTGTATGGATATGTTCTGTGATTCTTAATAATTGATGTGTGGTTGATAACTTTTCTGTGAATCCAAATTGGTGTCTGGGAATGATGTCATTTTTATTGAGGTAATTACTAAGTCTTTTCTGAAGAAGTTTCTCAAGAATTTTTGAAAGGGAGGGTAACAGGCTGATTGGTCGATAATTTTCTACATTCGATGGATGTTTGTTTGGTTTTGGAATGGGTATTATTATTGAGTGTTTCCATAATAGTGGGAAGTAACCTGTTCTTAATGAAGAGTTATAAATATTATTTAAGAATGCTATGGCTTGATGTGGCAAATTTTTTAGGATTATGTTTATTCTGTCATGTCCTGGAGCCTTCTTATTAGGGAGTGTTTTTATTATGTTTATTATTTCCTGGGGAGATATGAATCTAATTCTGGATGGTACATTGTAATTAGGAGCTGTTGCTATCTGTGTGATTGTTTGGTGTTGAATGTGTGGGAGTGAGTCGTTTGGTTTGAATGTATCTGCAAAATGATTTGCTAGTGTTTCAGCTTTTTCAACGGGTGAGAATTTTTTCCCTGTGTTGGTATCAAGTGGAGGAATGGTATTTTTTTTCTTTAGTATTTTATTTTTAAATTGCCACAGTGTATTGTTACTTGAGCTTAATGTTTGAATCATGGTGTTGTATTGTTGTTGTTTGTGTGTGAAAAGTGTTTTTTTGGTAATATATGTTAATAGATTTAGTTCCTTTTTAATTTCAGGGTGTCTAGTGTAATTCCATAATCTTCTTGTTTTATTCTTTATGTAAATTAGATTTCTTATGCTTTTGGGTAGTTCATTGTTTTTATTCTGTGTATTTGTAGGTGATTTCTTTGGTTTACTGTTCTCTATTTCTCTTAATATTATGTTATTAAGTATTGTGATTGCTTGATCTATTTCTAGAGGGGTACTTAATATTTTGAACTTTGGGATGTTTGTTTTAACATTATTTTTAAATATTTGCCAATTAATTTTGTGTGTATTGAGTTGTGGAGTGGGTGAATGTGTGGGGAGTGACTGTTGTGTAGTGATTATTACTGGTAGATGGTCTGAGTCCATTTCATGGTGTACTGTGGAGAAAAACTTTTGTTGTATATTTGTTATGCCTATGTCTAACAGATCAGGGTTCCTAGAGTGATCAAATGGGTAGTAGGTTGGTTCATTAGGGGTTATGAAACTTAATTTTTTGTTGTTTATTAACAGTTAGTAGTAGTTGTGTTCCAGATGAGTTATTGTTTTTACATCCCCACTTTACATGTTTGGCATTAAAATCACCTAGAACAATTGTTGGGGTGTGTTGATCAATAATACCAATGATATTGGTATCCTGAATTTTCACATTGGGGGGCTTATATGCTACTATGAGTGTGGTTTCCAGATAGTTGTTATTAATAAACTTAATTGCTGCTGTTTCGATACCTGGGGTTGGTGGTAGTATTATTGGATAAAATGGTATTGTGCTCTTTATTAGTATCATTACTCCTCCTCCATTAGAGTTTGGTCTGTCTACTCTGATTACTTTATAACCTGGTATGCTGAACTTTGTACTATTGTTTAGGTGTGATTCAGTTATACATGCAAAATCAATTTTCTTATCTTCCATGAAATATTTTAGTTCGTTAACTTTGTTGATTATACCATTTGCATTCCAATTGAGTATGGTAATCTTATTAATTTGTGTTTGTTGCGTAATTGTTATTAATGTATGCTGAGATAGATGAATGGATGTTATTTATTATGGTTGGGATAATTGAGTTGATTATATTGATTATGTGAGTGGCTATTGTATTGATCAGGGAGTTGAGAAAGTTATTTTCGTTCGAGTGTGTTTGACGATTTCGATTTTGAGAGTTATAGAATTGATTATTATGTTGTTCTGTGTTTGTGTTGTTAGTGTGTGTAAAGTTTGGGATATTTTGAGTGTTATACAGTCTGGGGAAGTTAGTTTGGTTATTTTGAGGTGGTACTGTAGACGACCCATTGGTTCTAGATCTAATTGGAGGATCTTTGAGGTTAGGTTTTTGGCTTATTTTTTTATAATAGGGGCATTCTACTGTTCTGAGGTCTGCTCTGTGATTTCCTTGACAGTTATAACATTTAAATGGTTCATTTTTATGGGGGCAAGTTGCAGAATAATGATTTTTGGAGCAGTAAATACATGCTATTTTGTGGTTACAATTATTTTTTGTATGCCCAAAGTCTAGACATCTCATGCATTGAATGGGGCCTTTAGGTCTTTTTCTCCTTTCAGCTTTTACAATGAGATTACAAATTTGTCTTACTTCTAAAATATTTTCTATGTTTTCTTTCCCGTTGAATTCGGCTGCTATTACTGGAATTGGATTACTGTCTTTTCGGAGTCTAGTAACTTTAACGAGTGATGGATGTTTTTCTTTCAATTCGGTGTAGATTTCCTCTTCTGTGATGGATGTGTGTAGATTTTTAAATACTACTGAGAATTTCTTATTTGCTGGGTCCTTGTAGGTATGAAACTGTCTTCCTGTGTTAATTAGATATTTGGTAATGTCTCTGAAATCACTGATTTTTTCAGGTTGTATTTTCACTTTATTATTTATGAATTGAAGTGTGAAACTGTTTGTTACTTTTGTATTGATTTCCTTGCTGAAATTCGTGATGTTAGTTATATTTGCTACATAAATTGGCGGGATTTTAACTGATTCTGACACACTTGGCGATGTTTCATTAATGTAACTAAACCTATTTTGATTGTTGGGATCTGGTATTCTGTTCAGTTCTTCAAATCTATTGTAAGTTTGGACCGAATAACTAAACTGGGTTGAACTGTCTATATTATCTTGTTTTGAATGCAGGTTAGACCTTTTGGTGTCGCTAGACGAGGTATCATTACCTGAAGGTCGCTTTAAATTTTGCCCTGCGGCATGTTGGCCTGAAGCGTTACCTTGTAGAGTATCCGGGTTTTGCTGCCCCATCGATGTCGGTTGATTTGGTTGGCGTTCCATTGTCGTTTGACTTGGTTGAGATTCCATTGATGTAACTTCGTCACTGACGGTTGCCGTTGTTTGTTCGTACAGCATCGATGTGTTTAGGTCTGGGATGGAATAATCACTGTTGAGCGTTATTAACGCATTATTGATGAGCTGCCCGGTTGTCGGGCAGTATCCATTATACATAATTCGTAGCACTCACTAGTGGACTGTTTCCACAGACCACAAGATTTGCGCTGGTTCACAACTTTTAGTAAGTCGCACGGTTATCACTGTTCACACCGACAAGAACGATCCGTTCGGTTCGACAGTCGAGCGCGGAATGCAATTCGTCATTATTCATGAAGTAATCGGGGATCCTCGGAACCCTAGTTCTGCTTCGAGCGCAGCTCGCATGGTCTCTTAAGGACGAGCAAAGCCCCAACTGAATGTTCAGGAGCTTCAACTTGCAGCTCGTGGAAGTCTCGGAGAGCGCTGCGCACCCGGTTGGGTTCACGAATTCATCGCAATCGGAGTAGACATGTCAAAATATAAATTAAAAGCTATCTTTCTAGACCGAAGCCTCTACAAAAAAACTCAAGAAGTAGAATACGTGGGTGTTCTGCACCTCTACAGTTCTCATTGTACAGCCACCCCTGGAGTGCCGTATGCGAATCTCTTAGCCATAGCCATCTCATAGCCATCGCTTAGCCAACTGTACAGTCTCGAGTGTGACCTATAGTTACTTGTTAGTAAAAACGTGAGAGAATAGAACAATAAATTATTTAGTTTTGAAAAACTCTCTATACTACAAGTTCCCATTACCTTATATTAGTTTTCCTTCCTTTCACGATCAGGTATCTTGACTCTTAAGACAGAATAAGGCATATACAAATCATGGTAACAATCTGACGTATATTCCATAACCAAATTTCCAACCCGAAATACATTCACATTGACAAGGAATTACACATTTTAGTACAAATCATAAATATAAATCAATTACTCTCCCTCTCTCTTTTTCTGAAACAAAATGTCAGCCTCGCACACCTCGTGTTGCACGTCCAACGGGGACAGGACACATACACGTTAGTTCCATAAAATTACAATTCCAAAATCCGTTAAAGGACATTCTTTTTATGTAATTCACAAGTCAATTTGTCTCTACCTCTTACTGAACAGTAATAGTTCAGTCGCACTCTTGTTCGGCCCTCTCCACAACCATTCAACATTTCGTGACGGGGTCCAGAGCAGAAGGCACCCTACTTTCGCTATTGCCTCGCGGCGCGGCGTCGCGTAAAGCTGAAATCGATTTCTGCATCGAACGCTGTATCGGACGCGAATGCACGGTAGCATTGCCATCGCACTCGTGCCATTTCAATGCGAACAGCATTCAGTGCAATTGTGTACGTACTATTTGTACAATATTGTATGGTTACTATAAAGACTGGTGAATTTGTGGAGTAATAGTTGTTTCGTGTTAGGGCCATTGCTATTCTTAGCGTTTATCAATGATATTGCAACTGGAATAAAATCGAAAGTTAGACTTTTCGCCGATGATTGCATAATTTATAGGAGTATTGGCGCGTCTTCGGATGAAAATATCTTACAGAACGATCTTAACTGTTTATGGAACTGGGCGTGCAGAAATAAGATGGAATTAAATCCGGAAAAGAGTAAATTAATTTGTTTTACCAAATCTCGCTCGAATGTACACTCGAATTACAAGTTAGGAACTAACGATATACCGCGTGTAAAAAACTGTAAGTATTTGGGTTTGGTCCTGCGTAGCGACTTGGGTTGGTCGGATCATATTAACAATACGGCGAAAAAATCGTGGAAGGCGCTGCACTTCGTAATGCGCATTCTAAAAAACAGTAGTTCGAATGCCCGATCCTTGGCATATACTACACTTGTTCGTCCTATTTTAGAGTACGGAGCGGCCTGCTGGGACCCGCACAGAAAAGGGCAAATCGAGACGTTAGATAAAATTCAAAAACGGGCCGGAAAGTTTGTAAATCATGGACGCGTTGATGGACGAGATGAATGGGAACCCTTATCTAAGAGACGGGAACGGGCGCGTTTATGCGTAATGTACAAGATATACAAAGGGGACTCAGCATGGGTAGACCTCAGTAAAAGATTACAGAAACCTGATTATAAAAGCAGAGGAGACCATCCCTGGAAAATACGATGTAGAAAGCAAAGAACTGATGTAGGCAAGTTCTCCTTTGTGAATCGTACTATAGTAGATTGGAACAAACTACCTGCAAAAGCACTAGAGACTCTTCCTTCTAATGTAGTGAAAATTAAAAATATACTTAATTCTATGTAGGTCATCATTAATAATACTGGGACTTTTATCATTATCATTATTATTATTATTATTATTATTATTATTATTATTATTATTATTATTATTATTATTATTATTATTATTATTATTATTGATATCATAATTATTAACACTTACTTGTTTTGATGTAACTTTTAAGTTATTGTTATTATTAGTTATATTTTTATAATCGTTATTATTATTATTATTATTATTATTATTATTATTATTATTAATATGGTCATGTCCCTTATACAGTGAAGTGAAGTGAAGTGTTAGAAAAGCTTATAAATCAACTTACAGATAACTCAAAATCAATCTCTAATTCTAATTGTAATTATATTTGTAAATATTCGTAATAGTTTTGTAATTGTCGTATATCTAGTTGTAATCATGTTTGCCACCGAGCATTAGCCCAAAGCGAACTTTAATAAATCTATTTATCTATCTATCTTCATTCTAGATAAAACATGATGCATTTTTCTGCTGAAACATTTTTTTTATTCTGACACTAGCTGACTCGTGAAGTTTAGAAATTGTTCATTTAAATCATTTGTAGGTATTATCGTGATATTTCTAGGGAATTTTAACTTTGAATCACTAGTATTTAGATTACAGGAAGGGGGGTCCGATCCAGGACCCACTTCTTTGTCATCACAGAACTTATTCGTAGTCAATGAAATTCTTCAAATTTAGAGGTATTTATTTGAATTTTAACTCATAAATACAACTACTAATATAATCAAGTCGCACAGAAACGTAATAAGTAGTACTTTGTATTGCGTTAATTTACATAATCTTACATCTCCTGAAGTCATCAGTAAGATGTATTATTCCTTTTCTCTGCTTTTTCTGGAGCCAACAAGGGAATACTTTTGGATTGAAATTGTAAGGAATCATGGAAACTACAGACTTACTGGTTGTGCCGAGGTTGATCTCAAACACCTGTTCGCCGTAATCATTCTACATCAATGTAGGTGTATAAATAAGCTTTATTTTAAACAGATTGTTACTCTCGATTTTGGAGTATAATAAGTAAAAATTATAATGGTTTGGTTATAGGCTCACTGGTAAAAGAAAATAAATTAAGAAATAAGATAATATAATTGAAGACGTCTGTGAAGACCGTGACAGCTTCAAGAAGAAAATTAAAATTATATAATGTAGATTTTTGGAAATAGGTAATGTTTTATCAATAAACGCATATAAAATTATATATCAACTGTATTAAAAGTTTGAAAAATACAAACAGGTTGCTATTTTCAAAATTCAAATTTGCTTATACCCTTGGAATGTTTTGAAAAATCCTTATCTACTGGATAATGAATAGAATTCAATCATTCGCTAGGCATGAAGTAGAATTTCCTCAATTTCCTCTTTGCTCTTTGTTTTTATTATTGGGTATTTAATTATTTTCCTGGTCGCAGATCTCTTCGGCTGTTTTAGTTTAATATGCTCCGCCACTCTGGTACGAAACCACAACCTGAAGGCCTGCGCTTAAGGGGAAGATGTGTCTGAAATAACTTTCGAGCCCCGTTCAGCCTCCACCCGCTCCAATACGTTTAGTCTCTGTTTCCACCCGCTCTAATACGTTTAGTGGATCCGAAAACTCTACGGAGGGTGCGCAAAAATCTGTTTACCTCCGCCAGGATATGAACTCTCAGAGTTCAAGAGGCGATTCATAACGAGAGCCGTAATCAGCCCGAGAACGCAGCCAATCCGCATTCTCGCAGGTAACTGCGTTCGTCTGGTTGCTCCGACGAGAGCTTCCAGCCCGAATTCGAGGCGGTGGGCGTGGCGGGGGCGGGGGGGGGGCGATGGGCCGGGGGGGGAGGCACGCCATCCGACTCCAGGGCGCTCGCGTTCCACGGCCTCCTGTTGCGGCGCGAGGGCGCTGAGAGCGTAGAGAGCATAGAGAGCGCCGTTTAACTCGAGCCCTCAGCCGTCTGTGGGCATGAGCATGGCATGAGACACGGGCCGCTATTTCCAGTTGCACGCACAAATTACTATTGAAAATCAAACTTACTTCTAAAATAACGCACATGTAACTATTTAACAATATTAAGTAAAAGGAATTAAAACAATAGGATTTAAACGATTTGTAATGGGTATTAATACATGCGTATAAAGTACAATAAGACACGAACGAATGTCGTAAACTACAATTGGGAGTATCAAATACATTTTGCATCAACTTTCACTTTTTTCTAAATCTAATGAAAATTAAGAAAAGGCTGAAATGGTAACTATGTAATAATTACCATTTTAGTTGTAGCGGTGTAAACATGTCTGTTTCATCCCGTTCAACATATTAGCTTTTTGTTCGTCGTTTTCAATAAGAAGAATTGCGAACTAAATCACAATTCTGATGTGGTGTTGTTGACGTTCTTATGAGAAAAAATAAAAGAGGTCATCTTCGTCAACATATTAGTTTTATTAAGATAGCCGGCTTTCGACGACTTTGCCGTCATCGTCAGTCTCGCTGCTTTCGGCAAAAGTCGGTAGACTGTGCCCGGCAATGCAGTTGTGCAGTTTGGATCCATTTTTATGTCAGTGTATTGGATCTCAATTCTTATTACCTTAATGCCTGATGCAACTTTCAAACGCGACTTCAGAGTTTTAATCTGAGTTTTGGATACGGAGGGCATATACAGTTGACAGGCATGTACAAACTGCTCTTAGCGGGTTGTCTCGGCAAAGCAGTAATGAACACAATCGAAAGAAGCGTTGAATAAAAGGATTATTAATGATTAATTGCGTCTCAATTCTTAATGTTGTTCTCTTGGCAAACTTTACTTTGATTTTTGACAAAACCATGTGACTCAAAGATGCATCTGTCTCATAATGAGAATCATTATAAAATGCATCCATTTAATTATTACAAAACGTAGAGCTCTAACAAGAAAATTATACAATTCAAGTAAGAAGACGTCCCACTGCACGCACGACAAGATAAGCAAACGTGCGCGAGGTGCTGCATTTCCACGTTAAAATATCTGAAATGTAATTTGCTGACGAAATTAGTTCAACAATTTTTCGCTCTTGGGGATTCGTAAATTAATGGATTAATTGTTTTCGATGTGTTACAAAATTTCTTTTACTGCCCAGATTTTGCAACCACTGATGGTGATCGTTCCATTGAAAACATCTAAGTGAATAAAATATAGATGCCTAGAGAACTCATGTCCTGAAATTAATTTTATTTGTTAGTGGTATTATGAATGAGGAACCCATAAATGCTCAATATGAAGTTAAGAGAATATTTATTTCTTAAAATGTTGGTTTGTATTAGCTTATGTATCCAAAATAATGATGAATAATTACTATTTTATTTCTCTTTTTCACTTCTTTTAGTGCATTTATTAGAAGTTGAGAACTGTTCTCTACCAATGTAAATAATCAGAGAAACTTATTTTGTAATTAAATAATTAAATAAAAATAAAAACAAGTAAACCCCAAATTCATTTCATATTAAAATTTTTGAATATATTGCGATATACAAATTTTCTCTCTACTTTAATATCTTGCAAAGATCTTAGCGTCCGGCTTGCTGGGTCAATGGGTCACGATATATTATAATCCTTATTACCTTTATAAGGGATTATAGGATCCGCAGACTATACAGCGCTGCTGGGAATCTGAAATAGAATGATTCTAATTCCTAGTTCATTACTGTTTAGATTGACTAAATGAAAGATCACTTTCTTTTCTAAAGAACAAAATTTAACAAAGTTTATTGTTACCTTTTTGCAAACAATATAGTGAATTTAATACATGATTTTAATGTTAGGCCTTTGATCAAGATATCTTTGAATTTAGAATTTTATACCGCGGTTAACTTATCTATTCTTCGTTGATGTCCCTCGAAGACTTCTCAGTCGAAATATCTTGCGAGCTTGCCGTAGTCCAAAGTTCCAAGAAATCCTCTTCTGCTCCTATCCAAGATGGTGTCAAACTATCAAAATTATCAGTCCCGATTACGTCCTATGACATAGTCCCGAAACCTATAACTCAATCACCACTCCCGACAAAGTTCCAATTTATGCATCAATATTACTTCCACATGCAATATCTGCAATATTATTTACTGTCCTTAAACTTTCACGATCTGAAAACCCGACTCTGACTATCTGCACTCCACTCGCTCTCTCTCACGACCTACGATCCGTTCAGACACGCGATGCCGGTCAGAATGAATCTTCCTGCATGCTTCACCCCTCGAAGCTTCGTATTAAACTCCCTTCTTTTTTTTCATAACATTTGACCGTCCTTCTCTCACCCAGCCAATCCATACGTTCGTTATATTTTGATGTAGCTGACCTTTCGATCGTCTAAACTTCTTAATGCATATTCCACCATATTGTCTTCAAATAAATGTTAGTTTATATTCATGTGACATATCGGTATGTCACAATATATAATAAAGAACTTCCTACACAATGCTTATAATCTGGATCCATTTCAATCAAAATTCTAAAACAGAATTTGTCGAAAATAGCAACTCTGTACTGTATTTACTCCTCGACTTCTTGAAAGAAATAATAAACACTTCTACGTAGATATTGGAATAGTGCTCTGGTAAATAAAAAATATTTTAGTTTGCTAACGGTTCGGAGTATTTTATTACTGCACCATGGTTTTGAAAGTAGAAGCAATACAGTTTACAATCAAAATATAACCACACAATACGAGACAATTAACGTTACAAAAAAACAAGATAATTAAATATTTATAGTAAACACAGAAATACATACGTGAAACTAAAATATTTACATACCTTACTCAGTTTGCACCAACTCATCTCACAGTACGAATACAATTAGAAAGTAGTTGACATTTGGATGCAGAGGGGGCGACGCTGCAGCATAATGGGCGGTCTACCACGTCCTCTCAACTCCAACTAGGTAAACAGAAGAAAGGAATGTTGAGAAACTCGTAAGAAGTTTGTAACATTTGTTTGTTCGTATCATTTGTTTGCTAATTTTAGGTGACGACAATCTACAAATGCCAAAGCTTCTGATCGCCCTTGTGTGCCCCAAGGTGTTGTTCTGGTCCGCTGTTCCCTAGGTTACGGCGCTGGCGTCATCACTTGACCACGAAATGTCAACTGAATTATAATTTTATTCGAATCTTGAGATACGAGTGGTTACCAATAATCCATTATGCCGAGTAGCATACAGAGCCACTCTACCTCTTGACTACAAGTAATGCAATTTCTGGCCACATTTAACAGGATTCGTGAGAATTTTGCACGTAGTCCATCTCTAGTTCTAAATGAACATGTATTAGCAAACATTTTCGTCTCCTTACCAGCTATGATTTCTGATTCCCAAAATATGCTTCTCAGTTCTTAAGCTTTTGAAACTCAAGGAATTGTGATTTTTTTTCGATCTATTCCGAAAATATTGTCAATCCTCATATTATAATATTGATTATTTAAGGGACAAACTTCGCGAGAATAATGGGAAAAAAGACGTAATCTTAGTACTCGAAACTGATAATGTGAGTTCAGTGGCATACTAGTTTGTTCTCAAATAACAAACAATATTTCTTCAGTAAATAAAACCCATATTTTGTGATAACAAATGCATCAGTATCCTCTTCTTCAACTATTTGAGCTTACTAAATATACCTCTATCCAGTGGCTTTTAATATCCATATGTGAAGTTGTGATTCGAGTTATATAAGCACCATTAAGTTTCAACAATCAAAACACATTTCGGGGAACACTTCTCACAGCATTTTCTGGGATGCGATCGAATTTGCTTTCCAAATTGTAATGGCTGCGCTAAACTACTCAGCAAACTCGGAGAGGCATAACGACGTCAGTTAGCTATGAAATTAATACTCTAATGCGTATTACTTGACACTCTCATTAACAATTCTCTATTAATCCATTGGCTATATACGAGTATTATCCTACTCTCATACTATTATTCACGTAATTTTGTTTTATAAAATAAACTGTGAAACTTGTAGCTTATCATTATACCTTCAATATTGAACACCAACAACAAAAAGTATTTTTATTTTTCTTGTTATCTTTAATTAATGATTAATTTATTCGAAACCCTCAACGTTGATTGTAAGCTAATCAAAACTCCTAAAAATAATGGGGGGAATTGTTTTACTTAATAATACATAGCAAGAAAAAAATGGTATGCACGGTAATTCAATTAGTATTTACCACTTTCTAAGCTACAACAATCGAACATCTCCTGAGAAAAATGCCCGAGAAGGTAAAGGTCACCTCCATAGAAGGCTTGCCCGCCGGAAGAAGGGTCTAAAGCGCAGGCAGAGAGACCAACAGCCAGGGCAAGGGGTTTCGCGGAGCGCTCAAGCGGGCCGTTCGTAGGCGCGGATGCTCCGCAGCGCGGTGCCCCCACAGGGCTCCGGCATCGATCTCAGGAGCGGAACAGAATCCGCGACTCCATCAATAATTTCACTGCGGAGGCCGCGCGCCAACGAGGGACGTCGCGAGGACGAGAGCAGAGTGAGGAAGGATGGTGCACCTCAGGGTTCGTGCGGATGACGGACTAATAATAATAATAATAATAATTATTATTATTATTATTATTATTATTATTATTATTATTATTATTATTATTATTAATAGTAGACAGTCCGGATAGCCGGGCATGGGTGTTTATGTATGCCTGTTTGTGTGTGCCGTCCATTCATCCTTCATTATCATCATCATCATTCCATCTTCCATCCCACCAGAACTAACAACCCTGGGGTATAAAATTCGGATTCAACCTAATGCTGATCCCCCTGATTAGTTACATGCAAGACTTGCAACTTTATAACATGACACTGAGCCCGTACAAGTGCATGTCCTGGTCTAAGATGGCCTATTTGCGAGCAAAATAATAATAATAATAATAATAGTAATAATAATAATAATAATAATAATAATAATAATAATAATAATAATAATAATAATAATAATGCCTTTATTGATGCGGTGAGGCTCGGGCCATCATGCCGGTCTTCCGCCTAACCACGTGTCAGATATATACAAAAGGGTTCAAAAATGTAATATAATATACAAATGTAAAAGTATATTTAAGTTGTAAGAAGTTAGTGAAAAAGCAAGCATAATTTAAAAGCAACTTATAAAAAAATAATACAAGAGGTTTAAACAGACACAAAAATGTTGCAAATTTTGTTTGAAAGAATTATTACTTCATAGACGGAAATTTAAAAAATGGTGGTGGAGGGAGAAAGGGGTATGTTGTCCAGAATGCTTAGTTGGCTCTGGGCATTTTTTCATGTCAGTGAAGAGCCTCTGACCAGGAGATTCTAGGGTTTGACTCCCGATGGTAGCTGTGTTTTCGACTCTAGCTACAAAGTTAGGGCGAATTCAGACGCTGTTTGGAGGAGAATTCTAGTGGTCAGCTGCTCTGATCGGTGTTTTTCCGAGGTTTCTCCGATTATCGCCAAACGACCTAGCCAAGCATCCTAACAAACCGACCACGGAACTTACGTGATCTTTCCCTCCTCTTCCTTGACCTCTCTCCTTACTGACACTCACTTAGACTTACATTCACTACACTACCATACAAGTCGGGAAACCAATTGGGAGCTTAGAGCTTCTCCTGGCTGATGGGAGATACCTGGTTGGGAAAATCCCAAAAGCCGCCGTGTAGGTCGGAGCCGGATCTTTCCATCCAAATAAAACATGCACCAATTTTACAGGACTAATGACCTTATCAGTTGACGCACCCGTAAACAGCAATCAATGAAGATGGCCGTATGTGACGAATGCAGATGAAAGGAAGCTACGAAGGATGGAGTGACAAAGTGTTGGAGGGAGTGAAAGAGTATTGTGTGACGTCTTGGGTATAAATATGCACCACACAAACACAGACACAAGTGAGTTACATACAGTTAATTTACACAATTATTTACGTATACAAGTTCACACTCTGAGGAGTTTGTTGGAGCTAACTTCCTTCAGTCCCCCTCTCTACACGTGCCTTGCGGCGGCGGCAGCGAATAGCCAACTCGGCCTACCCGCGACTCGGCATCTGCCGTGCCTTGGCAGACACACCCTCTGGCCTACAGAGGTTGAGAACCACTCAGCCGTGCCCGAACTCATCGGAGCACCTCGTGCACACAGCACCTCCGCGCAGGCCTAGGCAAAAGTTGCTGAACTATCGCTACTGGTCCAAGGACTGTGCACCACAGGGCTGGACGGATGACGGAATAGTGGTGAAGAGAAAAAGGAGCGAGTCGAGAAAGCGGGCTGAGACGAATTGAGAAAGAAAGCTACGATACTAAAGACAGGGAAACATTCAACGGATCTGGAAAGCTGTAAGAAGAGCCGTCGCGTTACGAGAACACAAGGGACGAGAATGTTGAAGAACCTCGAAGACAAATGAATCCGAAGGACAAGGGTAGCCGACTACTAAAAGAAATGAAAATAGTAAAGTGTAAAATAGAAGAGAACGAAAAGAAAACCAAAATACACGTGAGCGAATACACACGTGAGCATCAAGCAACGAGAGTAATATTGACAAAGGGGAAGCTTAGGCCTCTGAGTAGTCTAGTACGTCGACGAATGTGAAGGCGTCCTCACTCTTGGGTCAGGGCACGACGAATGTAGGGGCAGTGAGGGTGGTTAATGTTATGAGGACAGCGAAATCTGTGAAGGTGGTGAGGGTGGTGAAGGGAATGAAGGCGTTGCGAGTAGTGGAGATAGGGTAATGACAGGTTGTGAGGCGGTGTCGGGGGGGAGATAGGGGCAGAGGGGCGTTCGAGAACTTTAAGGGCGGTGAGGATGGTTAGGGTAGTGAGGGTGGAGAAAGTGGTGAAGGTGATGAAGCCTTTATGACGGTGGTACGGGCAGTGGAGACGGTGGAGGCAGTGAAGACGATGAAGGTGGTGGAAGCGGGGGCTGATCAGTGGGACGGTGGAGGTAGTGAAAATAGCGAGAGCTGTAAGGGTGGTAGAGACTTTCAGAGAAGAGGTGGCTTGAGTGGTGGCAGAGATTAGCATGCAAAAGTGAATAGAGGTGGCACTGGAAGAGACGGTTATCTGGGGCAGCCAGAGCGAGCTGAGTGGGTGGGAGACAGCCGCAACGGCAACAAACCCCGAGAAGCGACAGCGGCGGCGGCGGCAGCAAGGACCCGCAGGACGGCTGTAACTCCGAGAGTTCTCATTTCTCCGCGTCTAAACAGGTTACAAATAGCCGCACGCCGCAATTTCCTGGGACGAAGACCCTTCGCCGGGGCAGGAAGCAGGAGGGTTACGACCCGTGGCTGCACTGATCTCCCCGCCGCCCCCGCCGCCCCCGCCGCCCCCGCCGCCCCCGCCGCCCCCGCCGCCCCCGCCGCCCCCGCCGCCCCGCCGCCCCCGCCGCCCCCGCCGCCCCCGCCGCCCCCGCCGCCCCCGCCGCCCCCGCCGCCCCCGCCCTACCCAAAACCCCAGCCGCCCCGCCACCCTCGCCGTGCCACTGCCTTTCGCGCCGTCGACCTCGCCGACCGCCCCGTGCCCTCGCGGCCCGCTGCGAGCCTTTCTGGCCCCGGCACCATTGCCTCCTCCCGCCCACTCGTGGGGTACTTCCCTCTCGCGCACTACGTACCTACCCTAGGCAACGCATTGCCTGGTCTGATGGCCTGCCGTGTCTGCCAATCTTATTCGAGCTAATACAACCGATGACCCTGGGTTATAGACCAATGTTGGGTCCGGTGACGAGTACTTACGTTTCTCTTCCGAGATTTCATGTTTTAGAACATTCCATGTGGACAACCTAATCTTTCGTGGATTTGGTACTCATTCGACGGTTGGGAAGTTAACTTCTTCGTAAATCCTTTTATTTTTGTGAACGTTCCTGATTGTATAGCATCAAACTTATTCATGTTCATATTTTTGTTATATAGAGCGGTCTTTGTTGTGTAGTGTAGACCTTTATATTTGCACAATTGGTAGTCCAATAACAATATAATCGTATTTAGGAAGATAGAAAGTCCATTGCGTAAATATTCGATTCGACAAAAATTTCAAATACGAAATTTGTAAAATTTACGTATAAATACGTAATGAAATAATGTCCTTATACATCGATTGATCCCATTGCATTACTATCTCATTTACATATGTTCGCCTTCAGTAAATGTATATTCTGTATGAAATTAAAGACGAAAATCCAAAAGAAAAATGACGCTTTTGAAGAGACAAATAATAATAATAATAATAATAATAATAATAATAATAATAATAATAATAATAGTAATAGTAATAATAATGTCGTGAATGAGCTGAGGTCACTGATAAATATATTAATGAAAAAAGGATTTTATTTAAAAACACGAACTTTAATAAGCCATAGACTACCTAAGAGGTACAGATACCCGTTTTTTCTTCCAAATTTTTATTTTAAATTATATTTTAAACAGAAATTGGTTCAAAATTATATATTTTTGTAAATATCATTTTCTAAGGATGATAAGAATCATCCTTAGTACTTGTTTTCTTGCACGTTCCCAGAAAATATTTATCCTCTTTCAGCAGTGTTGTGTAGAAAACATTTATGGAAATATTTTAAACTATGTACGTAGTAAAAATCTAAGCCTCGACAAGTCTTGTTTTATTTATCTTTGTTTTCTTATTTCGATAATAAAATTCCGTAATTTTATTAAATTAGAAGCAATCTGCATGAAAGAATATTTATTTACATATTTTATAATGGCCGTTCCCAAAATAAACAATAAAATCTACCAAAATAAACGATATTCTGCGGAAAATATAATTCACTTTAAACGTTTAGTTATTTTCCAAAACATCTTTGAGTATTTGCACTCACTTTAGTTCACGGAGATCACGATTTGCTTCCGAAGCGCATGGCCTTGGGACTTGATTCCGCTGAAGCTCTCAAATTCCGATATTGACTCAGAGTCGTGTCAATAACTGCGGAGCTATCAAAACGTAATGGGATGTAACGGGTCCCTTCATACAAGCAACGTATCATTCTACAAAAAACACTGTTTGCTAGGTAACCTCGAATTGCGGTATTCCAGGACCAATAGGATATAGAACCAGAACATTTAGTCTCAGAGAGATGAAAACTATTATTACATACAATATCTTCTATCTTGAAAATATTAATGATGAAAACATTCTACAATTATAATGTAGAAGAATACGAACTATATAAGGGCGACAATACAAATAATAACCACTAACCAGAGAAAAACTACTTGTATTACAATACAGAGAAAAACTAAAACTAAACTCTTCTTTCTAACCTTAGTCTCTGTGTATCCCAGGTATCTCGAACCAACTAACAGTTAAGCGCACCTTGAATCTGGGACTCAATAGGACGCGGGGCCCTCCGCGACTAAACATAACGGAGGGTAAAGGTCGAGCTTCATGACCAGGACGAGATTCGAACTGAAGCGTCAAATAGGTACGACCACTCACGAAATCCAGATCGGTAAGTTAAGAATGTGTTCTTAATATTTCGAAAAAATTTAACTGGAAATTCTCCATCAACAATTGAAGAACTTACAGAGACACTTCTCTGAAAGACCACCCATATTAAACGACCAACCTTCTAAACCACCGATTTTCTTGGAACGGACACAGAAACCCATAAATTGTGTGCAAATGTTGTCACTATCACAGACTATCCCTCTCTCCGACCATTGAACTGCCTCTCAATTCAGAGCAACTTCCCTCGTAGCAACTTTCTTAATTTTCACCTTTTAAGAGACCGCTTGCAGCCAGCAGTACACCATATTTGCCGTGGTTACAATGAAAATTAATGTCGTTGTAAAAGGAATTCCCGCGACACGACTCAGCTTTTTCTCGAAGAAATCGGTTTACCGGAAAAGATGGCTCATGACATCAACTGATGTCACAGCTGTGCCCCTAACCGGGAGGTCGTAGGTTCGAGTCCCAACGGTGGCATTATTTTCGACACAAGCTAGACAGCTAGATCGACCGCTGTCTGGGGGAGAATCCAAGCGGCCGGCTGCTCCGATCGTTAGTTTTCCGTGGCATCTCCGGTCAATACCAGGCGAATGCCGGAGCAGTACCCTAAAAACCGGGCCACGGACAGTGGGCGATGTTTCCTTCCTCTTCCTTGTCTTATCCCCAACCCTTTCATACAATTTCACTCGTATGCACTACTCTATCAAACTTGCCACGAAACGGGCCGGGAGCTTAGAGCTTGTCCCGCTGGCGGGAGATACCTGGTTAGGGAAGAACCCCGCTAGCCGACGGTAGGTCGGCGCCGGATCTCGCTATCCAGCGGAAGAAGATCACCGCTACCTCCCGATTAAAAACGTTCACTATACTTAAGGGGCGAATGACCTTAGCAGTTGACGCGCCAACTATTGGCAGTAGTAAAACGTAAAATGATTAAAAGGTTTTTTACCCACGAGAAAGTGATACAAATATTTTTAAATGCATTTAAACAAGGTGATAAATAATTTTTAAAAAGCATTTACGTCATAAAGGCAAAATAAAACGTAGTCAAATTGTTTCATTTTTCAAAATTCGTGCAAATATACTAAATGCGTTTCGTAAATATCCGATAGATTTTTTGTAAAAAATCTTTCCCTGTTAATGGCCACACCACTAAAAGACCACATTTTTCCCGAAACCAATACGGTTCGCTGAATATAGGTTTCACTGTACTTCCAAAGTGACGTATCTCCAAGAAACATTTTTTCTGGAAGGGAAAGAATGCACATGGGTTTGTAGATCAGCATAGGTTTCAATGATGTTTGGATACCGTTTAACATTGGAGAAATGCAATATCTGGAAGTATGATGGAGAAATGTTTTAATGATCCGCGATAAAACTGGTAAACGGTTTTGGAGGTAACGGCCGGTTTTACCAAATACTTTTTAAGTATGACTTAGTCGTGTTATAGTCATGCTTAATTTTAAGACGCGTTTTTTCTCATGCTTTGTTATTCGTCGTTTCACCACCCTATTTGAAGCAATGTTTAGTAAAGTATAACTTAAAGGAAGCCGAGGGTGGGTTGGTAATGCTGGACTCTAGTAACCAGGCAGTGACCACCACCAACCTCGTTTGTTTTGGTTTTGCTTTGTACTTTGCAAGAGGTTATTTTGATTGATTTTTCGTAATGGGAAAAAGAGAGAAGAGTGCGAAAGTTTCATCTTCAGAGAAAGAAGTGCTCATCGAATGTATGAGAAAGTACATTTATATTATAGAAAATATATTTATAAATGGAGGAACAAACCAGCAAAAATGATGCGTGGGAAAACACTGAAAGCGATTTGAAAGCAACTAGCTACAAGATGAAATATTATAAACATTAAGTAAAGTTGTGAAGATGGTTAGGTTTAGGTGAAAAAGGAAATACAATAAAAATTACTGAATGTAAAACTTCGAAGTTTTCAGCAGCTAGTAGCTACAGGATCATGTGTACATAACCTACAAATCACTAGTTATTAGTCAACATTGTAACTTGCAAGGCACTAATGTACAAAAATATTGAAATTCTTATTTCGTTAATAATATTAAATACGAAGTAAACATGGACATTCCAGACGGTCTTCAATTGGCTCTAAAATCTGTAGTGTTATCTTCTTTGATCCTAGACAGAAATCGGGTACCAAATTCCCCTTTATCGTGCTCTTCAAAATATTCGGACCGTTCCCGTATCCATCTCGACCTGGGAGAAGACCTCTCAAAGCTCTCGTCTTCATAAATGTCGCAGCAATCACAATCAAAAGCAACACTCCACAATATGCTCGCAAATTCAACTGTTTTTGCAACATCAAACACGACTTAAAATGGGTAAGTTAAGGCGAGAGGAGTGCATAAATTTAATTCGACTTATGGTTTAAGTTCACCTTGAAAGGTATGATGAAACGGAAACGTCTCGTAGTATACTTACTCTCTCGTCTTATACTTACTATATTTAAATTCTTACAAACTTAAAATTTTAAGTAATGGTGATGAAACCGGCCTTAAGTCACTCTTGAAATAAGTACTACAATTTTAATTAATGCTATTTATTCTATTTTAGAAACTAAATTAGAACGATGTCTAAAAAATACTTCAAAGTGAAACTCCTTACAAATGTCATCTGTGTAGAAAAATCACTGATTCGAATTCTTGTATCGTGTGCCTGGCGAGGGCCGTGCATGTGGGCCACGCCCCCTCCCGCGCGCCGCCTGGCGGCCGCAGCCCGCCGCCGGCGCGAAATGGCGTCCGGGGTTGGGGGGCGGCCGGAGATATCAGCGCGGGCAACGGCGCGGGGGCGGCGCCGCCACGGCCCCGAATATGCCGCACTTCCGGCCGACGCGACGTCGCGGCGACGGCGGCGGCGTTGCCAAACTGACAATCCAAGAAGCTGCGGATTACGACTATGTGCTGGGATTCGCGCACCCTCGGGTATTGCGTACAGTCCCTGTCGCATAAAGCGGAGCGCGACCCAAAGCGGAACATCTGTGCAACCACTCACAGGCGAAACTCGAAACATTTGGCATAATAGAAAGCTGGATTTGTGTGCATCAATTTATCTTGTTAGTTAGATCTACGTTTTTAAATACTTTCACGTGGTTATTCAAAATTTACTAATGGGAATTTAATGATTAAGTGAATAATTTATATACAACCTCGGAATGATGGATATGAATATGAGTACAACTTAATTATACTCTATGTTTTACAATAGTATCTAAAATAGATTATCCGTATCTATCATCACCAAGAAAGGTCCATTAAAGTATCAAAATATCTTCTTATTGCCTCTCTCATGATTCATCCAGTATTTCTTCTTTAAATTTTTACATAATAATTCATTCATCTATATTATTTTGTGAAATATTTCACTAAAACGTAGTATATAGAGTTATGAAGAGATTTTCCGGTACTAGTTTAATATTGCCCAAGTTAAAAAAAAACGCCTTTCAGTTATTTTTAAATACACTGATCCCATTATAATGTATTCTTTGTTTTGAAAATTTGTCAAATACTACGTCAGTTCTGAACGACTTTCTTTGAAAACGGTGTTACAGAACAAAACATTCAAGCACCATATACACAAGAAGATATCTTTCTAGAATACATTTATGAGAAAACAAAGAAACATGTACGATACACGAAAAAGAAAACTTGGAAAACGTCGGACTTCTGGATGCAACTCTATAGTAGTCGGATAAACGAGATTATTTGAAGGCCTTGAAAGACGGGTTTGCAAGCTGAATATAAAGCAAATGAGAAACAATAAAACTTTGGTATGGTCCAATCAAGGAGCAAATGAATCTCGCATAAAAGTGAAAGTAAGGTTCAACGATCTCCGAAGGAAACGGGAAGCCAGAAGAAAATGAATAGAAAGGAAAGAGCGAAACACCCATAAAAAATATAGGGCAGTCGTAAAAGAGAAAATGAGGCCCCAGATATTAGAGACTATGACTGGCGATATATGACAATATTGTCCGTGCACGACCGTAAATAACGGATATGACAAATTTAGTGTCATGATTTTATGCATTTGTTTTTGTACGCGGCAACTTAACGGTGAGGATGTAAAGATAAAGTAAATACATTGACGGAGGGACGTCAACATGGGGAATTAGAAAGTGTAACGTTTGTCACAGACGTATTTTCTTTTAAGAGAGTTGTTTTTTAGTGTTCGATGTATTACTATTCATGCATGCAAATTGCATACATGTATTGTACCGACAAATCTCCTATGTATTGCCCGTTATACGGAAAGATAAAGGTCAGTGATTTCCACAAAATACGCTAATGGTGTTCTCTAGGAAATGTCTAAATATAACTTTCTTTAAATAAAAACTACACATGAAACTTGAAAAAAACAATCATTTATTATAACATCAAAAGAAAGAAACTTTAAAAACATCAGGATAGAAAAAAATAAAAAATGATTAGAACCCAAATTTACTATTATTAACATATTCTGTCTACTTTATCAAAATAAAATATTTATTTTTAAACCTAACAACAAATCTAATAACCAACACCAAAATTTCAATTCATTATTTCCCCAATAAATATTTATTTCCACTTAATGTTTCGGCACACATTTGAATTATTTAAAAAAACGTGACATCGACATATTAACCACAGATAATCTTGAATATTCGACATCGTAATATTTTCCGGGACATTTTTTTATTAACTCCACTCCAATTCTTCCATTATTGTCTAAGAAAAACTACCTCGCCTCCAAACGTTGCTACATTACGCATCTACAACGCGGTCCGCATACATGCACCATCTTTGATATGATCGGAGCTGTTGATTTCCTATGTGCAAAGCGAGCGAAACACTTCCTCAAGAGTTGTTTAATTTTTCCTACCGAGCAGTTCACTTGATGCCATAGAAACTCTTCGGATATCCATTGACGCATGCTTGGCACCTTGTGCATCGTCTTCTACACATGCCCGGCCAAGTCTTCATTTGTTGTTATCGGTCGCCCCGCTATCAATGTTTCTAAAATGCCCATGCACATTCTTCATAATTTCACACATTTTATTAAATACATTTCTTCTCTAACTATCGCACATTGTGATCTGTCGCAATACATACATGAACATACTTGTACATTGCATGCATGAATTTTCCTATCTGGTCAAGAGGCTACGTGGGGAAAGCTGTATTTTATCCCGATGCGAACGCTGGGGGCTTAAGGACTGGTGCGAGTTCGAGTTGTAAATAACGGGTCCGAAAAGTACTCGAAGCTCGTAAACTGGACGGGAAAGGATGGGCTAGGTAAAGCTATGATTTGCGGCAGTTCGCTAAGCTAAATGAACTCTTCCGGGGAAACAAATGGATTAGTTTTCTCCTGCAATTCCAGAACCGGAGTAGATTCTACCCATAATTCATGGAGATGTTGTTTCTCAGAATGAATTAGAGTTCTGAATTTCTCAACAGGAGTACTATTTCAGAACTCAGTTTCAAATACTCTAAAGAGAACTCCCAAATTTTCTAGTGATAAAATTGTACTCAATTTAGTTCGTTCAATGTAGTTATAAAAATTTGACAAAATCAATACACTTCATCACACTGGCTCACTACCACGGATAAAATAATTGCCCTAATTTAATCGAATCCATTTATAGCAAAAATAATAATATTCAAATTAGAATAAATAATGAAAGTTAGTACGCCAGTGCCTCATGAGGAAGAAGTACTACAATATTTTTTTAGTTGACACAAAAAAAAACATTGAATGAAATAAATCATTCGTAGTACAACTCAAAAAATCAAGTGTTGAGATAAATGAGTTTGAAGTTTTGACCTTACATTGAAATGCATTATTCTTGCTTTCATACTTCTGTCATTTGGTGGTGGAAGATAAGTACTGTAAGATATATTTCTGTTGCTGCTGGAAGGTAGCGCAATCTGCGATTCTGCAACAACTAATACATTATGTCTTACTCAAAATTCGTACTTTATAGTTGGGCCACTCTTTAAACCCATGAGCAAAATAAAAAGATAACAACAATGAATCCTAAACCAATGGGTTATACGCATTTTGAAAAGTCTAGTTCATTGTAATAGCAATGAAAATAATGTAAATTCATTTAATGTTCTTCAGTTACATCAAATCGATTTAACGACATCTACTCTCATGTATTTATGACTTGTTGGAGTCGTAAAAATATAGTTCATGAAATTTTATAAATATTGAAAAAGAATAATTCTAGTTTTATAATACATTTACGTTGTTTCGCCTGTCCCTGTCAACTCATAAAACGAATTTATATCACGCAACACTACTTGTTAATTATTTGTTTATAACAGCGTTTTAAAAGCTTGTTAACAGAAAAGTTCGCACCAAATGCCAACAAATTCTACTTCGAATACAACAGGAAAAGCAGAAAGTTAAGTGAATTTCCATTCAATCTGATCTGACGAAATATTTTAAAAAATTAAAGATACAAAAATCCTCAAGAATGTAAAGAGATGAACTACATCTTCTGATATCTCATACGTAATTTCTTGCTCTACCTTGAATCGAATGTGTTTCATTTCACCGGATTGTTTTCGTTATTTAATGTAGTACATGGTATACGCTTAAAATTAAATAATTGCTTTAAAAAAATTATAAAAAATACATTTGAATATTGTGTAACCTAATTTTACATTTATGTTTATGAACACTATTATTCGTGAACACTTATTATGTATATTCAGGCTTTCGTAATTACTTCATGACGGAAGGACTAACATTCTCCGTATGCCTCAAATAGCCATCACATTACGCGTACCCAAGTTTCTCCTTCGGGTCACCATAGATGTACTTCATTTAGTAAGACTTCAATAATTTCAGAACAAACTTCCTCTTCCTGTGGCCAGTTATAGGTAATTCCTTCGAAATTTAGTAAACTTTTATTTTCTTCACATTTCTTCTAGCTCATCTTGAAATTTTTGTGCTATTTAGATTTTTAGTCCTTAGGTACCCTATCAAATCATGTGTTGTTAAATGTAAATGGTAAAAATGTAAAATCAGTTTCCTTAATCGAAGGTTTGTACTGGTTTTACTAGATATTACAGCTATTTCATATTTTAAATCTAGATGTAAAAATATTTCATAAATGCGCGAATGAAAGCATTGTATCTTTGTGAGATCAATATCTCGCAAAGACAGACATGAAGAAATGAAAAAATTTAATATTCTACTGTTCAAGAATACATTTTTATTTGGATTTTAATTGGAAGAATAGCTGAAATGAAAATAAGAAAAGTAAACGTACATTTTAAATTTACAAACATTTTAGTTTTTA
This sequence comes from Teleogryllus occipitalis, assembly GCA_011170035.1. Taxonomy (NCBI): domain Eukaryota; kingdom Metazoa; phylum Arthropoda; class Insecta; order Orthoptera; family Gryllidae; genus Teleogryllus; species Teleogryllus occipitalis. Next base: position 238,909 of record BLKR01000981.1, read on the forward strand.
AATTGAAATTAAATTGAGTTTCCTTGAATGCAACACAGTTAAGCAGACTCCAGATTTTAAAATGAGTCCCCCCACTACATCTCTAGGTTATCTGGGAAATTCAGTTGGCGTAAACGTTAGATGCTTATCTAATTATATCGCTCGTGTGCTGCAATAGTGCACAACTCAAAAAATAAGAATTTCGAGTTAATGTTCTCTCCAGAATTGTAGATTGGTCCACCTTTTAGCAGCAACAGCAGCATATCTTTCAGCACAGTTTTCCACTGATAAATGGAAGAAGCATGAATGCAAGAATGATGGATTTCAATACAACGTGGAAACATCAAACTCATTTATCTCAACACGTCATTTTTTGAGTTGTGCCACTATTGTATCTCATGAACAATATATAGGATTCATTGAGCAAAATGTGTTTGATACACAATTATAATTTATTCAGACATGTTAGGATTACAAAATGCAAATTTGCAAGTATTTATTTGTCCTTTACGAATACTCTTCTGCGCTGGGATTGAAAGCAAAGATCAAATATTTACAAGTATTTTCTTGACAGCTCTACTTGTTTCAAAGGTCATAGTATACTCTTTTTCTGTAATTATTATTTATATTCTAGTCTGCTTTCAACATTTTAATATAAATCGAGCAAAAGTACAAATACTCATCAGATTAATGCTAAATTTTGAGAAAACGAAAGGTTTTTAGGAAATTATTTACTTAATTTGCATTGTGACTGAAAACTATAAAATGGAGATTTTCATTTTGTATGAGAGAGATCATCTGTTAACATATACATAGGAGATATAACCTAAATCCTAAACGTAAATTGAATGTTTTGCAAGCAGGTGTTTACTGTACCTTCAAAAACAATGTATACGTCATGAACGTGTGATAGGAACTGGAATGGAACCAGATCTCAATAGCGAACGCAAATCATTGTGATTGGATATTGATGCAGTGCCCCTCTGTTTTAATAATACAATGCGTGCAAAAAATGAAAAATGAACCGCCGTTGCTTTCATCTTGTTTTCAGACCGGCATAGCAATGACAATTAAAATCCAGGATATTGAATATTGTGTAATAAAGGATTCTCTAAAAGAATATTCCGCAATTGAAACTGCTCACTGATTACCACGATGCTGCATCAGAAAGTATTGGTGGTAAATATATACATATTAAATTATATAACGGACTCGAATTAATAAAATCACTGTGATTGAAATGTGCATGTTCTCAGGCAGGGAATAAGAAAACAACAAAAAATTGAAAGTAATGTTACAGGATAAAAATATACATTAGAAATCTGTTTAAACGCATTTCTACGAAATGCGCAAAAGTTGTAGACCAAAAATTATAGTAGTAACAAATAGTGACATGTTTTTGAGTTAGCATGATTGGGATATAAGTCGCACATAAACGTAAGATCTCAAGCAATTTCTTACAAAATTTTTCAGATCTTTCAAATAAGGTCTTTACATTTGTATCTTCGAATCCTTAAGTTGTGAAAAAGATTGTCGAAAGCTCTAACCTTCCGGATTGTGCTGCCATTCGAATTCTGCGAGAATCATAAAAAAACCTTCATTCTTAAAAATTCATAATTATCCGAATTTTTCTATATTAGACGAAAATATTTAAATAATATATCTCCTTCACATAACAAAGATAAGTGCTCTTAACGTTTTACTGTAACTCTTTAGACTAATTCATAAATGCACAAATGAAAGCACGTCAAAGATACTTATATTTTGTGATTAAATTGTTGAGAAACTCATTCAGAAAAATAATATATATCAAGTTATTAGATTTCTTCTAAAGTGTATTAACTATAAAGTGTAATAAAAATAATAAAACAATAATAATAATAATAATAATAATAATAATAATAATAATAATAATAATAATAATAATAATGAACTGGAAAGATTCTCGAAAGAAGCTTTTAAGAATTACCCGAATCTACTATTAAAATTGGTGTTAGAGGAAATTTAGTCGTCCCTCTCCTCCACTTCATCCCATCATCCCATAGGAAGTAAATTTCTCAAAATGGCCGTTCTCACTTAATGCTTCAGTGGAATCGGTTCATTCTACTATTTATAAAGTTTCCATCGCACTGTCCCAAAGCAGTGGTCTGCGTCTGCCAAGAGCGAGGCCTGCCATTCGGCTCGCTGGCAGGACACACAACTCAGCTCCTCGGCCGCGGCGGCTGGGCTGGCAACGGCACCGCGTGCGGACCCGCCCCGCCCCGCCCTCCCCCGCTCTCCCCGCCTCGCCGCGGCCGCGATAAAAGGCGGCGAACAAGCCCAATAAAGAACAGAAAGATATTAAAACACGCGGTCGCGCCGCGGGACATAACAATCATCGCTGCTGGGGAAGCCTCATAAAAGGGTCAAGAGACCTTCGAACACAAGTGGCCGGTCGGATTTATCGACGCAGATAAGTGAAAATGGCATCACGCAGACATCGGCAGCGCGGGGGAAGGGGAGGCAGTGGAGGGGAAGGGAGGCTCGAAATATTGCCGCGCACATCTGCCCGCGCGCGTTTTTCTCTCCTTGAAATATTTTTATCATTATGAATCCTTATTTCAAAGGACTCCCTCCGGTCGAGCGGGGGCCGCCCCGCGGCCGCAGGGCGGAAGATGGGAAGGGGGCGGGCGGAGTAGGTGGGGCCCGGCCGGGGCTCCAGAAACACTATCTTCCGAGAATAAATTTCGCTTTAAAAAGGTTTTTGTGGGCAAACCTTTGTGGAACACAATCTAAATAAAGTGTATGTCCCCCACTAAATCTGGCGTTATCTGCTCTGGAGAGGAGGACTGCTAAGCCGTTTGCGCCTGCGCGGCGCGGGCCCTTGGCGCTCTTTTCGCCCTTGGCGCCCTTCCGCCCTCTCCTCTCCCTTCGCGGCGCCCTTCCTCCCGCGTGCGCGTTCCGCGGCGTCGCCTGGTTGGAAAAAGTAAACACCGGCGGGGGGCGGGGTGGGATAGAGCGCTTTATGTAATTTCAGGTGTAAAGAAGCGGGCAGGCTAATTGCCGCGCCTTAGGTCAGGGACGCGCCTCGAGCGACGCTCATAAACGCCTGCGCTGCTCCAGGGTGGAAACAAAATGCAGATGGCGAGGTCCGCATGCCGAGCGTGTAACAGAGGTTGGCAGGGTTGAGAAAGCCAGACAATCAAAGCATAAGGCAAAACCATAAGGTGATCCTAAAGAATGGAGTGGATTTCCCTGGAGTTGTACAGCTCTATCGCTGATTAGGGCAAAATTAGTGGTATTGTCGGTCCATATTTGTGGTACAAATTCCCAAGTGTTAAGTATCGGAACGGTTTCTAGAAATTCTATTCCTGGTTGTTGAAGGGGCAACCTGATGTACTACAGTTTGAAGCGCTCTAAGTAACAGATGTTATTCTCCACGCCCTTCGTAGGACCATTAACGCTCTTTTCGCCCTTGGAGCCCTTCCGCCCTCCCCTCTCCTCCATCCTGACGCCCTTCGCGCCGCCCTTCCTCCCACATGCTTGCTTCGCGGTTGGAAAAGGTAAACACCGTTGGGATAGGGGTGGAGGATGTAGAGCTTTATGTAATTTCAGGTGTAAAGAAGCGGGCAGGCTGATTGCCGCGCCTTAGGTCAGGAACGCGCCTCGAACGACGCTCATAAACGCCTGCGCTGCTCCAGGGCGGAAACAAAATGCATACGGCGAGCGCGTAACAGAGGTTGGCAGTGCTGCCGACGTCTGACACACAAACCTTAAGGGTTGGGCGAGATGCCTTATTTTGACGGCCCATCAACGGATCTTGAAGAAAACCTACGGAGGTATCTAACTCCAGGGCATGTTACGGCAAAAGAAGTGATTTTGTCGGTCTATACGAACACCCAAAGTGGTATGTATAGGAATATTTTCTAGAAAGCCTATTCCTTGTTGTTGAATGGATAACTTGATGAAATACAATTTGAAGGTCTCTAAGCATAAGACTTTCATTATGCTCCACGCACGACATAGTCCTGTTTTCAAGGTTCATTAAATCCCTGTTGTACCTTTTGCAATTATTTAAAAGCGCACAACTTCATACCATTTGACTGTCAGACCAGATTTGGCACTAGCGGTCATTATGGGTGAAAGCCAAAACTCGTAATTTGAATTAGAATAGATGTTAAAACGTTAAGAATAGCTGGAAATTTTAAAAAGGCATTGTGTGAACTCGGAAAACTCTCAGATGCTGAAGAACTCTGATAACGCGATACGAGACGATGTTGGTGGTTCATCGTCCAAGAAAGCTGTGAAGTAGACGAAAGGAGAATATATAAACATAAAACATTAAATTTGAAGAAGAAAACAGCTCTGCAAGTAATTGTGTCAGTTTCTTATAGCACTGTATAGTATTATTTCCCGGGGCTCTGCCCAAATGTTGCTGAACTTCAACTCAGCCAACTTTTTCCTCACTGAAAGTTACAACTGCATCGCATCACACACACACACACACACACACACACACACACACACACACACACACACACACACACACACACACAAGGAAAATGTATTAAAGCCAACAAATACATTTTGGGAATCCTATTCCAAACAACATTGTTGAAACCCTCATTTGGGTTTTACGTTTTACCATGTTGTCAAGTAGAATAACTAATAACCACTACAACGCAAGAAGTACTCGAAACCACAAAACCGCCCAAATCACACCAAAACACAGCAACTACACAGCTGCCAACTTACATATAACCTGAAAACAAATATTCGATCTCAAACAGAAAGAGAAAAATTGAAAACTTACGAAGCCAAAGCAAAATGACATTAGTCGTGGGCATGGCTCTAGAACACCCAAATCTTTACATGGCCATTTAAACCGTTTAAATGTCTTTCAGCATGATAATTTCTCTGATCCATATAAAGTAGACTAAAAGCATTCAAAAAATGTAAAAAAAACTGATTTTTGAACCCGTGAGTCCTTAACACCTCCCCTTAAATTATGTCTTTAAAAAAATCTGAAAAATTATTGAGTAATAACATTAAGAGGAGGAAAAGTTTCGATATGCCGTGCATTATCACTATTTTTGATTGTAAATGGTTGTTAAAATACAAGACTGTGAACACAAATCGATTTATTTATTCTGGCAGATGTAATAAAGTTCATTCTAATCTATATGTCGATTAAAACGACTCGACAAGCAACAAGCAATTTTTACATCAATGGAATTCAAGTTCTACCATGATCTGAAACTGTCCCATAACAAAGAAATTGCAATAAAGCGCATTTTTTACTGTGTGCGCACCACCAAAATTATCTATCAAACTGAAACTCTCAATCAGCCGTCAGCTGGAGACTGTGATAGCAATTTTGTTTAGTATTACCTTTCACGTTCCTCACTGGCACACAAAATGAAACAAAAAAAAGTGCTGCAAGCTCCACACAGGGCACCCTTTTCAAAGGTGTTCTGAACAGGACCTGATTCACGTCGATCAAATCTGGAAGCGATCCAATTTAGGTGGCCACTCGTGGGCGCGGGGCGGACACGTCTCTTTGGGGCAGAGAGCAGAGGGCAGAGGGCAGAGAGCAGAGAGCGCACTTGCCACGGACGACAGGTGCTTTGAGCGACGCTTCAGTAGACGAACAGCGCTGTTTATTCTATCCGCTCAGACGCGCATGTTCACGGCAGCTTGAGACACCGTACGCTCACGCTGGCGTTCCCACTGGGTATATTCCGTTATAAATGGCGCCAGTGCAGAGAAGAGTAGTCGTTGTTTTGGCAACATTGGAGCTTTTCAAGATTGGGTTTTCATTGTTTTAAACGGTGAAGTGTATTATATTAATATTTATTTACGAAGATAGAACCGTAAGATATCATAGCACAATACGTGATCGGAGAATTATCAATGAAGACCTTTAAGTCGTTTTTCATACCTGTCAAAATAGTAATAAGATGTTACGAGATGAATATCATAGAACGTTTTATTCATGTTGAAAAAGTTTCAGTGTACTAAAGTTTATGTTTAAATTTGACGATTCATCTTCAGAAAGGTGGAAGACTGATTTATTTGAGATCAGACCATGGATTATTAATACAACTGTGTTCTTATAACTCTTACTTTGAAACTGATTTCAGTTTCGTTAAGTTTTTTTTTAGACAATTCAAGTGTGTAATAAATATTAACTCATAGTACCGATCATTTGAAGTTTTATATACAAAAATTAACATGTTTTATTTCCATATTTTGTATTATTTGTTTCCTGTAGTGATCAAGTTTTATGTGTCCGCTTTAAAGCAAATAAATTACACACATTCTCATTGGAAAGTAAAGAAATTAATTTATTACTAGATGTCATTATTTATTTAATTCAAAATTCCGTTAAAGTTTGGGTTGAACGGCATCGACGACCGCCTAAGTTTCACAACAATTTTTACGACTCTTTTTATTTGCTTGCCCTTACTTCTTCAGAAGAGACAGTATTGTACTCGTGCACGGGAAAACGAATTTTCGACAGAAAAACTCTTATTGCCAGGCTCTGTTAACAAAAAGTGAATAAATTCGTTAAATTACTTTCTCTAACACGTTATTTAGTCAGAATTCATATTTTGTGGGTCCTTGATACCAAAAATCAATTGACGGCAAAGTATATCTGACCGTCAGTCCGTTCGTCTTTCCATCCGTCTGTCCGTCCTTCTATTCGTCCTGTCCGTTTGTCTGTCCCTCCGTCCGTCTGTCCATCCGTCCGTTTGTCTGTCCGTCCGTCTACTGTCCGTCCATCTGTCTCTTCATCCGTTTCTCTGTCCTTCTGCCCATAAAACCGTTTCGAAGATTTTCTTCAAAATTGATGTTCTTCCATCAATTTAAAGTAACTCGAGGCCTTTGAGTTTGAAACAAATGTATTGATTTGTGATGGTACTTTACATGAAACCTCAACAACATTTTCGAATTTTCCTCAAAAATGGCTCGACATTTTCTATTCAACTTTGTCCTCGGATAGCGTAAAGGATACAACAAGAATGGTTCAGGTTTCCTTTTCGTTGAAATTCCGATTTTTCGATTATTATTGATGTTCATATTTTTTCAGCGTCTTCTTACACTCTCAAGAAAAATGATTTCATTTCTTCTATTCTTTTCTAATAATTAAATTTAAATACTGATTGGATTAGATTAAAATTGTTTAATCACTGTGAGAATGTGTCTCTCATTATTTCACTTTCTAAAAGTAGCCGCTGTCGGTGGCACCGCCCTCGTCGATGTGCGTACGTTACATATTGCTCACTGCCTATTCGCCGCTAGGCAACCGCACGCCCCTGACCTCTCACGTGCCGCCCCCACCACTCCCACCACGGCCACGCCCCCTACAGCCAATAGTCAAATGCCTTACACCATCCCATCCCACGGCCTTCCTTCCAGTCACATCACTCTTCCCGAAACACACCTCGCCGACACACGAACCCAGCAACATCAGCACCAGCGCCACCATCATCACTACTACCACCGTTATCATTACTACCATCACCACTATCTCCACCATCACCATCAGCATCCTATTCTCGCCATTACCATCATCACCACCGCTAACACCATTACCATTACTACCACCACCACTATCCCCATCATCACCATCAGCATCCTACTCTGGCCATTACCATCATCACCACCACTACCACTACTAGCGCCACCAGTATTATCACAGCAAAACTATATTTGGTTTCAGAGCTAGTCTCGTTAATTGGAATTTTTTGTTGCACTCGTTTTGTGCAGTGGCTGATTGTTTCAATGTTCGCAGTCAAGCGCTAATTAATATATTAATAACAACCATATGTCAACATAACCATCCTAAGTCACCACTCGGCCCCGCTGTCACAGCTCCCTGCTGCGCCCCACCACTCTTCCATAATTACTCTTCGCTGCCGCATCACCCCCACCATCGTCACCGTACCTCGTCGCGACATCTCGCTGTCACGCCTATCTGTTGCGTCCCATCAGCCACCCTGATAACCTGTAACGTCCACAGCCTCCATCGCTCCCAATATCCTCGTTCTGCTCGTCCCCGGCCGTCACTTTCGCCGCCTCCTACCCTTCCTCCCCTCCTCTTCCCCTTCCCCCGCCCTTGCATCTCGACGCAGGGTTCCTCTCCTCCGACATGACACTGAAATTAAATTCCGCACGCCACCCGCAACAGCCGCCCGTCTCTTTATCTCTTCGCGTACACTGCGCCATCGATTGGCATATTTCGAGTGGTATCGTTTTATAAAATGGCGCATGTCCTCTTTAAAGAAACAAGAGAGCCCCGATGTTTAAGAGCTCCCAAATTTAATAATGCTATTTTTTTAAATATATAAGGTCGTAATTTATGCAGGATCGAATATTTCGTGCTGCCGTCAGCGAGGAATTTTGGGGAACAAGAAATGCAAAGCATCTCGATACTCTAAAACACTTTAATTAAAGACAGAATTTCGAATATTTTGCATTTTAGTACAGATATTGAGGTTAGTTTCTTCTATGTATTTCACACAAGCTATTTATTTAGGGTCGCTCCCATTATTAAAATAGTTGTGTTATTGGTTCTTGATGAAACCAGAAAGAATATTAAGATATCTATGACAACCCCTTAGAAGATATTACAGAAGAAGAGCACATGCGATTATAATGAAGTATAATAGAGCAAATGAAGAATGAATAGTTCTCTTGAATGATTGTCATTACACTCGTATTATAAGTTATATAAATGGTTTCTGCAGAAAGTCTATTCCGTGTTGTACCATTTTTGATAAGAAAACAGAACATTTTCCTAGTCAGAGCCACGTAGAATATTGAAACATTTGAACAGTTTTCAACCTGAAGATACGAATGGATCAGTTCACGAAACGTTGTTGAAACATATATTATACGTAAACTAACTCTATGAATAAAGATAATTTTTCCATCAAGTTTTTTTTTTAATTTTTTGTCTAAAAAATGAAAGTATACCTCAACAATTGAAATGAAGAATGAAATTTAGCGCAAAGGTACGAGTAGAAACAATTTCCAACCCAGCCATAACTGAGATGTATCTTCTGAAAAGACGCTCTCGCAAATGTGATTGAATGAAAGGGAAGGCATTTGCTCGAGGCGTATAATTTAGAAACGCTTTCCGTGTCCTGGGGATCTATTCGGAGGTCGAGAGATCAGAGAGTGGCCTCTCCGGATGACGGACGTGACGGGGACGTTGATGGAGACGAGGAAGACAGAAGCGATGGTTTTCAGCCAGCGATCCAGGATAACATATAGAATGAGCAGGTAGACGACGATGTGTGGCAATAATCTAGTGAATGGAAGTATAAAGTGTAAAGGCAAATCGTAGTTTTAATGTGTCAACTAAAATGTATCTTTAAATGAAGTGATTACACCAGACGGTTCTAACAAAAATAAAAAAGCTTGTCAGTTTTGAGTCAAGCAAAGTAATGCGTGTACACAAAATAGTTAATTTTGTTGCTAATAAACATAAAAGAAATTTCAATACTCGTGCGGATTGTCGAGAAAAACACCGATGAAATACGGTTCACTTTAACTTCGTATAGTTTTACTATTCAACAGAACACTGGAGCTTTATTGTCGGCGCACAAATAATGCGACACCTCTAAAGAATTATAATGTTGGGGTAAACTATTTTAAATATGAGCGGCGCTGTTTATTTTGCAACTCAAATCGAATATTTTTACTGTAAAGACTGCCTTTAGAACTCTCTTCTATGACTTTTTATTTTCAAAAATATAATATTGTCTAAACATATTTCATTACTTGATTAGTAAATGATATTTTATTTTGATATGAGTATCTTTTCTTATGCACCGATGACATGATTTTTAAAGAGCAAGTGTCATTGATATACACTTTAATACTTTTAAAATTGAAAGAAAAAATATTCAAAATTATATTTAAAATCAAATGTCTTTTCCAGTGACGAATCGCTACCGTGTCACCACATTTACGGTCATATTCCTGAGCGAAGGTACTGGCCTCCGCGTTCGTTGAATGAATTGGCTCTATCCATGTTCTGGTAAGGCCGTTAACATAGGGAATATTACTTCTTTATTACGACTCATTTTTAATTTCTCCTATACATACGCATATACGGTGTAATATACGTAGTATAGAGAAAGTTATGTAATGTTGCGCGAAAAAACGGCGAATTTTCGGCAGAAAAAATTAATTACCGGGCTCTGATAACGAGAAATTGAATAAATTCAGTTGCTAAATTAAGAGAAAAAAATTCTCTAACATGTGCTGTAGCCAGAATCCCAGTTTTGTGGATCCTTGATGCTGAGAAACTAATTGAAAGCGAAACGTCCGCCCGTCCGTCCATCCGTCCGTTTCGATTCTAGTATAACGAAACCGAAAAATTGCGAAAATTTCAAAATAATGTACTTTGTGCACGCTGGCCAGAGGATGGGCAAGATCGTAAAGCCAGTCCCCACCAAGGCAGTTATACAACTTTACTACGAGGAAGTCTGTGCCATTCTGTAGCACCACTAGTTACATTTTGGCGTACTAGTCGACTCATTATATTCATACGATGATTATGGCTCACAACCTTATACTCTCAGTTTCTGATTTTTTTTTACAGTTTGTTTTCACGTGATTATTGTTTTATTGTTTGAATATTCAGTGTTTCGAGGTCCTTCAACTACTATGGTAATTAGTCCCGAAAGTGTACTGTATGTGTAGTGAAGGAGGGAATACTCCTCCCTCCCTGGAGCTTGAGATGTCGGATAATGAGGTTTCCCTTTCTAAATATCTCCCCCACATTACCCCAGCTGGGATAAGCTCCAAGCTCCCGACATGTGTGGTAGTTTAGAGCACGTAAGTGGATGAGAGTTCGTGCGTAAGGGGAGGGGTCAAGGATGAGGAAGCGAAGATCGCGTTCGGTCTGTGATCCTTTCGTTATGATACTGTTCCGACATAGCATTGGCGTTGAGCGGAGAAACCATGAAAACTACCGTTCAGAGAGGCAGGTCGCTAGAGCGTAATAGTGTCGAAATTTCGCCACCTTCGGGACAATGATAGCCTGGTCGTCGACGCCGCTAAGGCAAGTGCAGGGTTGTCACGGAGCCATCCAAGCCGGACCAAGTCATCATTTATTGGGTATATTCGTATTTATTATATTTTGACAGTATTTTTATCTATGTGTAATTGATAAATATTTTTTTTAATTCTTCCAAGATAAATTATACGAAAACTTCTCGAAAGATGCCAAATTCCTTCGTTCCTTGCCAGCATCAACTATTAAGTTAACTCCACGTTAGCTTATCTTGCTCCCAACAGTGTTAAAATTTCCCCCTCATTCCGATTGGTCGGTTTTGTCAGGAAATTAGAAATACCTTCCCACGCCGCAAACATCAAACGGCCGCTTAAACTAGACGACGAGTCGATGAATTGAACCCGGTTGAAAACTCCACCTGCCGTTACCGCCGCCGCCACCAGGAGGAAATTAAAAACCACGTCACACAGAGCGACCATTGGATTATAGACGATTATCGCAATTTAACGAAAAAGCTAAAAAAAATTTAACGCATCCCACAGAGGGATGAAGCGGACAAGGGAATGACGCTCGGAAATCCCGCACACCCTTTCCTTTACTTTAAAAATAGGAGTCTGTTTATTTTAAGAATTGCCTTAAAGAATATAATACTCAACTTTACTTTCCACAAATCATTCATATATGAAGTGACTAAAAATATATTAACATTTCTAAAGAAAAGAAAAAGTAAGAAACATGGATTGAGAAGAATAAAAAGAACGTTATCTACAAAAGGGATTCTTTGTCATTAGCTTCTAGTTGAAGTATGTTTATCTCAGTTAAATTTACAAATAAATAAATGGACTATAAGAATAGCTTGTGAATTAACAATCACAATTATAACGAAATTTCACGAAAGTTCTGTTCCTGAATGTTCGGTTTTAAACTAAAATTGTCAAAAGATTTCTTTTAATCGTGTAACAAAAACTATTATTCTTTATTTTGTAAAAATGCTTATGCTACACGTAGTACATATTTCAAACCCAACTATTAAATATCTTAGTTTGATATATTAAAACTCAGAACTTTAGCACATTTGTGATGTCAAAAGTGCAATTGCAAATGTCAATTACAATATTGTGTGAATTACCTCAGTAGTTGTTTTACCAACAATCATTACGTATTCCTAAATGTTTAAAAATTCTCTTTCACTAACAATAACACAACACTGTAATTTAAGTTTATTTTTATAAACAAGTTGTCTTCTTCTACACTTCGAATCTCACCATCATCTTCTTTAGACTTCCATCTCTTCTCTTAGTCAATGAGTAGTATTCTATTGTTTACATAGAAAACCTTAGTGTCGCCATATCGAATTTACGCCGTCCCTTGTTTATTTATATTGTTTTTTTTAACTGTTGATGAAAATTCTAATTTGTTCGTAATTCAACTCTTGCGTCAAGGATATGAAATATAATAGTCATAGTTCCGTGATGGCCAAATTCACACTCAGAATATAGTCTCAGTCTAAATACCAATAAACGATTTTGAAAACTCCCTGGAGACTCATCTTCATTCCCTGGAAGCCACATTATTCACTGAGAGTGAGGGTGAGCGATTATAATACGGGAGGTTAGAATCGCAAAAGCGTAAGTCATTGTTATATAACAATGAATTTCAAGCACTTTTTTTCTCTCAAAAGAGTATCTTTAAGACTTTGTAAACAATGTAAGGATAAACAATTGCAAAAGACGAATAAAATGCTCATGATAAGAATTGTACGATTATAAATGTAAAAAAATTCTTATATGCAATTGTTTATACACATGTGATTTCATTATTTAAACAATAATCGAACTTATATTTTCTTATAATCTACAACATATAATGAAATTATATTTTTCCTCTGATGAACAATGACAGATCTTATGTGTTAAATACTCACATACCGAACTTCAATATTACGAAAACAACACATCACGTTCCACTCCCTATATTCCCCTCCATCAATTTCATGAAAGTTGGATAAAATTCAACACTCCCGACGAAAGGCAGTCGCAGATGCCAAACGTACTCACAAAACACGCAGAGCGCGTTTGTGCTGTTTTCTTTAACTTCTTAAGCGCCTCTTTGGAGGATGCTTTCTGCCAGGGGACCCTGATAGAAGGAAATTTGGGCGTTCATGGATTGGTAGCTTACAAAACACGCTTTCAATCCAAGCGAAACACACACAGCGTCGCTCTCTTGTTTCTCTTGCTCTTTTTCTGTCTTCCGCTCGCGTCCGCCTTGAATGTAGGCCCCGCGACGTTGCCCCTGACTCCAGCCATTTGCTGATCTTTTATATGGTTTTCAGTTCATTCACTTTTATTTCTTTTATATACATTCTTATTTTCTATCTTCGTTTTTTACTTTTCATTTTATCCCATTCCATTCTTATAAATTCTTTCTCCTTTTATTTTGTTCCGTCTTGCTCGCTTGAAAGTTCACAAGCTATGTCCGTTGGAAAGACAGCCAAGAGTCGGCGTCCGTCTTTTTGTCGCGATCTGTGACGCTTTTGTCTGATGCGAGCGGGCTGGCCTCTGGTGTCCTAGTTGCGAATTAGTACCTCTGCACCTTCCGGCTTCTCTTTGGGGAATTTTATGACGTTCTGCAAGGGATGCCGGAGGAAAACTGTGCTTTATTGCCAGGGAACTGGGTCACATGCTATATGGCATAGAAGAACTTTTATCGGGAAATAAAGAGATGAATCTTGTTACGTCTTTTTTTTCTGCTCGGAAGTCAATGAATCGCATTTTCGATTCCCAGTTTTTACCATTTCAGCAGATATCTTTTTTTTTCATAGTCATATTATTTATCATACATTATTATGCATTACATTTTATATTACGGTAAACTTTTTAGACACAGAAATTATTAATACTGTAAAATAGTTTTTGTTTATGTTATGCAACATATTTTTAATAATAAACTTAGTAATATTTTCTCCACTTAATTGAACTTTCAATAGACTCTGAACTTGTTATCGCGTATTAGTAAAAATCATTTGGAGATCTAGGAGGAAATCATTTGGATTTCTACGAGAGTTTTTTTATTTTGATTTATTTAGTCAAACAACAGCAATGGGACGTAAGGGAGAGAAGTCACATCTGCGCATGTTTTCTTGAGCTCCAGAATCCCCTCCAAACATTTTACCTATAACTAATTGAAAAATCAAAAGTTTAAATAATAAAATAAACAAACATAAATATATATGAAATAAAAAACGCAAGATTAGCGACCTTTGAAAAAAAGTAGACACTTTTACTCCAGAGTTATAGAAACCTTATTTGCATTGGTAAACAAACTTCAACAATTTCAATTATGAACTGCACAATAATTTTGAATGTGTATGTCTTATCGTCTGTAAGCACATCTTAGTTTTCATTATACTAGTGTCTCCCAAAGTCACTTTCTTTTGGAATCACTATACTAGTATATGAGCATGAGCAAAATAAATCAAAAGAAGTCAAGGGTTCTATGCAGAAATTAAACTCACTGTTTTATTTCCTACATAGGCCTTCTACGCGTGAGAATATCACTAACTCATTACAAAATAAAGAGTTCTCTCCTTCTCAAAGACAGAAAACCAGATGAAAATCACTTTTCTTCGGCAAACGTCTTTTATTTTTATGATTAAAATTATATTGTCTTATCATCGTTACGTAAAGAGTGTTTGAATTAGAAATTAAATGTATATAAGTGAAGTGTATTTTCTCTAGGGTGCTTTCAGAGTCGGGAACTCAGGTTGAGTTAGAGCAATGAGATATGTAACATGAAAATGTAAATGAATGAAAGATATTAATAGTGTGAACATTTTGTAAATATTAATGATGACACATTTTGTTCCTTTTGAATATTAATTTGTGTTATTGAACTCTTGGTAATACTGCTTTAGTTGTGCAATTGTATGATGAAAATATTTTTAAACCTTAGACACACAAGTACAGGTTACAAACGTAATTTATTTTATCAGATCTCTGCCATGGTCTCAGAAGTATCAAGAGATACCTCGAAACGTGGATGTCCAAAATATCTCCATTCCAACGCGATTAAAAAGGATCCTGAATCACCTCGATGAGTCGCATTTCATTCTCAATTCCAGACAGGTTGACGTCACCTTGTCAGCTAGCGCAGGTCACACGATGCGCGGTCCAGGCGACACGTTATCAAGAGGGATATTAACAAATGCATTATCCCCCATGCAGTTGGACCAGTCCTTCAACGCGTTCACATCACCGAGATTCGTCTCGGAGCTTCCCTTTTTAATGAGGACAGCCTGTCATGGCGCTCCGTTTTTAATTCTTCCTCTTCCCGTGTTCCGAAATAAAAAATGTAATATTGCTCCGAATGCCGCCCGCCTCGCCAGGACACAAGGCAATTTAAATTGCGAGATACGAGCCGAGATATCCTGGCCTCCGCGGCGACAGAAGTATCCGTCTCTCCCGTCCTCAGCTCGCGCCTCCCTCCGCGGAAGATGGAATTAATGAACGCACTTTCGCCGCGATCCGATTTAGCTCTGATTGGCGGCTCCCTTTACCTCCGGATGCCTCCGTCCGGGCGCGCTGGCAGTAACAGAAGCTGCGTGCTGCTCTGGTTGAATGTCGACGATCGAAAAAAAATGCCCTTTAATCAAACATAGAGAAGGCTCTTTTTTTTTATAAAGAGTAGGCATTAAATAAGATACGCTAAAGTAAAAAAAAGGCAGAGTAAAATTTAAGCCCAATTAAACGTGCTTTTATGAGTGGTTCGTACTTTTGCACACGACGCAAAGTACGCGTGTTTCTTTAAATCTTTTATTCATGACGGTCGGATAGGCGTGCCCACAGAAAGAGCAGTAGCCCTACCATAGAACATAAAAGCTTCCTCTAAATGTTTCGGCGATTGCGAAGTGTTTGTGCTTTCCGTTTTTTGGCGAGTGAAAGGGGAAAAGAGAAATCTGTGAAAGGAAAATGTGTGATTGCCAGTTATCTTCGTCATGTGCAAAAATGAACCGCCGCTCCATTGATTTCAATTACAGACATTATGCGACGAAGGATTTTCATCATGCTCATTATGTTTAAAATAATTCACTATATTCAACTACATGTTCTTCTGACCATGTAGTATATGAGTATTGCGTAATTCGTTCAAAATGTGAGTTTGTAACTTTATTCTTTTGAAATTTTCAGAGAGAAGACAAATTATAGAGAGGTAACTACCCTCACAGGTTCTGTAGCATTGATTTTTTCACAAAAAATCTCAACTTCAAAAACAAGCAACCAAGAAAGAAAAATTAACTAGTCACTTTCTCACTTTTTAACTTCTAATGAATATAACGAAAGAAATATGCAGGAATGTCGAATAAGATAAAAACATATACGCACAATTAAACGTGACAATGTATTGAAAAATAAGAATCTTTACAAATAAGTGCTCAGATGGAGGTTATTTCAAATAAATATGTAATAATTAAAGTTTAATAACTTCACCAAAAAATTACAAAACAATTCCTTTAATTTCACGTTGAAAATACACATGCTAATTAGTTATTTTGCCATTCTTATAAATTAAAATGTAAATATCATTTGAGTCAATTTAATTTCATAATTGTTAAGAAACAAACTGCGCACTAAAAAATGAAAGAGCATTAAAAATAGTCAGATAAAAATTACTGAATCTTCATGAATAACTCAGTACTATATTATATAGTTTTAATGAATATTAGCAATAAAAACTATTATGTAAGAATGAAATATAAATTCTATCTA
The DNA here is from genome assembly GCA_011170035.1 of Teleogryllus occipitalis. Lineage (NCBI taxonomy): Eukaryota > Metazoa > Arthropoda > Insecta > Orthoptera > Gryllidae > Teleogryllus > Teleogryllus occipitalis. The sequence continues at coordinate 255,664 of BLKR01000981.1, forward strand.
CGGTAACACAATGTTTTTTAATAAAAACTTCATGTTTTGAATCCAAGAAGGAATAGCAAGACCTTTCCTTACAACAACAAACCCCCAACTACAAGAAATCAAGTTTAAAAACACAAACATCAACAACAGCAGCAGCAATCTCAGACAGGGTGGTTTCTCGAGAAGTCACCCCAACTTCCCTCATCCAGCGGATTTCTAAGGCCACGTCCACAAATACCGGTGCATTTGAGGCGGAAATCCTTTTAATCCCGCTTCGAAAATAAGTCGCGGACCCGGAAAAAAGAAAATTCGCGGTCCGCCGCGGGGCCCATTTGGCGGGCGACAGCGCTTGCCGCCCCCGCCGCCCTCGCCGCTCTCGCCGCCCTCGTCGCCGGGGGAAACGCTGGACCCTCTAGTGGAATCGGTGCGCCGAAATTTTCCGGCTGGGGCCTCAGGACCGCCTACGGGACGGCTTTGGCTGTAGTGAGCGTGCACTCATGGTGGTAACACTAGGGAGGGGGAAGGTAGAGGGGATGAAAGCGGCGAGAATCGGGCGAGAGAAGGAATTACTAGCGTGGTGACGGAAAAGTCGGAGAGCAAGACCAAGACTCACGCCAGTGGGATTTATTGTTGGCTGAGGTAGTGACAATGAGGGGGTGACTAATTCTGATACCAGGTTTCCACACGTAAAGGAATCAAAAGTGATAATTGTCTTGATAGCTTCGGGAAGAAGGTGGGGGCAGGGTTGGTGATGCGAGTGCGAGTGCGAATGCGAATGCGGTGTGCAAGTATGAGGCCGAGTGCGAGTATGAGGGCAAGTGCGAGTATGAGGGCGAGTGCAACTATTGCGAGGGTCAGAGCGACTATTATGAGGGCGAGTATGACTACGAGGGCAAGGGCGAGCATAAGGACGACGGCGAGGGCAAGCGCGAAGGCAAGGGCGAGGGCGAGAGCAAGAGCGAGAGTGAGTGGAGGGAGAGAGCAAAGGCGAGAGCGGAGGCGAGAAGGAGGGCGAAAGCGAGTGCAAGAGTGAGAGGGAGAGCGAGGGCGAGGGCGAGGGCGAGAGCGAGAGCGAGGGCGAGGGCGAGAGCGAGAGCGAGGGCGAGAGCGAGAGCGAGAGCGAGGGCGAGGGCGAGGGCGAGGGCGAGGGCGAGAGCGAGGGCGAGGGCGAGGGCGAGGGCGAGGGCGGGGCGAGGGCGAGGGCGAGGGCGAGGGCGAGGGCGAGCGCGAGGGTAAATGCGAGAGCGAGGGCGAGAACAAGGGCGAGGGCGACAGCGAGAACGAGAGCAAGAGCGAGGGCAAAGGGGTGCGGAGGCGGGGCGCGAGCGGGCGGGCCTCCGCGCGCAAAGTTGGCAGCGCGGCCGCGGGCGTTCATGCTTGATATGAGTCTAAAAAGGCGTCAGGCCCTCGCGGTGAGGTGGCCATAAACTTGGAGCGCCTCTGCGCCCGACAGACTTACGTGCGCCGCCAGGCGATTGCGAGCCCCGGCGCCCCGGAGACCGAATGGGCGCCCAGAAGAGGCGGAGCCAGAGCGCCGGCACAGCCAGTCCGGGGGGTGCCCAAGACGTCAATTGGATGACTTATTGAACTCATTTGTTTGCGACAACTAGATTATCTTTGCAGTTTTATTACGTATTAAATGACTTCTTGATTGCCTAATACGCATGTAGAAACTTTCGGATATCTTCATGTTCCGGAATAACAGGTTTAGTAGATCTCAGTGTTTGGAAAATGAGGTCGTGTAGATAAGAAATTTATAGAAATCCATTGTAATATGTAAATATCGAAATTAAATAATTATACGTACGTGATATAAATTTATTTCTTCATCCTCCAGAATGTGCACTATTTAAAAAAGTAATTTTATATACTGTAAAACCAATAGTTACAAGTATGAATTCGGAAAATGAATTATATTTTATACTAATTCAATTAATAAATTTTAAAACATTTATTTTACAATTATGCACATTTTCTTCACACTATTGCAACTGAGAAAACATACCGAAAGTAATGCAATATATTAAGTTCTTCTTTTAAATTACTCCTTTATCTTTACTTTATCGTACATCCCTCATGTGTCGCAAAAACAGTAACCTACGCACTTATTTTCTCTCAACATTGAACAGCAAATCTGGAACATTCAGAGGTATCAACCCAGGAAAAGTCTTAATTTTTCTCCAAACACTTCGGTGTATGCATCTTTGTGAATGAAAACATTTTTTATTTACAGCCCAAGTAACGTTGCCAACATGTCACTTATTTTTACAAGTGAAAGAACATTAAAATTGAACATTCTTAATAATTACTTTCTTGGGAAATAATTTTATGTCACAATTGTTTGGGACACATTGCATCACCTTCACGCAAAATAATTTTAGAGTCAATTTGACACATTTCGCTTGTGCATTTCCAAATTGCCCTTGAGCCTATGCATTTTACATAAAACAACCTTGAGTCTGAGCAACGCATAACTTCATATCCATGTTTACTTCCTCGCTACGGAGTAAAGAGAAAGTTATGTAGCGCTGAGCAAAAAAAACGACAGAAAAACTTATTACAAGACTCTTGTAACGAAAAATGTAAAAATCTAGTTGCTAAATTTATAAAAATATCCTCTAACACGTAGTGTCGCCAGAACCCATATTATGTGGGTTCCTGATGTCGAAAAAATTGACGACGGTAAAACGCCTGTTTGCTAGTCCGCCTGTTTATTTGTCTGTCTGCCCGTCTATGAATAACGCTAGCGGCTAAACCGTTTTGCCTTCAAATTTCCTCAAAATCCATACAAATAACTTAAATACGACAAGTAACTTTTCTTTGATTTCTTTCTCAGTACACAGGCTGGAAAAGGGTTGCCTCCAATAGAAATAATGTACACGATTCTATAATTTCTTCATTTTGTTTTTCCAGTTCGTTTGTTAGTTCCCTACATCAATTAATCGAAAAAAACAAGTCGCCTTGTTAGTATGAAAAGTAACTTCTTCCCCTGATATTTACATGAATTATCTGTGCGGTGCCTTCCTCCCGAGTTTTGAGTACTAACTCCGGTCACCCCATGTGAAATGAGGTAGGAATTGTGGGTTGCAGCATCATTGTCCTGAATTCTCTCACATCTCGACTCGTTGCCCTTCGTTATAAAAAGGCGCGTGAACCCTTCAATTTATTGTCTTCTCTCATGTCGATCAAAATTCAAATTACATATCAGAGAGCATTTAGGCGCTTACCGCATCACTAACTAGAAGACGATAAGGAAAGTTGTATGTTAATAAACAGCTTTTGGCCGTTCTGAACATTAATCAATCAAGGGATAGACTTACGCAAGCTAATGATACTCCAACTAAACCTCTAGAATAATTGTGCACGCAATGTGGTGCTAGTTTTTAAATTCTCCCACGGTTAAAAATTCAAGTCTTGGTCTTTCGTTTAATTTGGAAAACTAGTGTATGCCGACAGTGTCGATGTATCAGATTATTTCATCGCATGACAATTGCTTCTTTCTGGTCTGTTTCGATCATTTCATTTTAAAAAAATGATAAACTTTTTTCTTCTACCGTCGTTCCCCATAGTGCAATAAAGTCACATTTCCATTATACGAGATTTTAAAACCTTACGCTTCACGTAGTTGTCTCTTTTACTCCTTTCTCTTTATTGACATTCCGAGATGGAGAGCAGAGGAAATTAAATTCGTTTTCCAGATGTATCTGAGGTTTAGTTTCAGTATCTCTGTGAATTTGGTCTTCTCACTTGACGAGGGTTTCATGTAATTTGTTTCACAAGTTCAATTTTACATTATTTAAAATTGAATTACCTTGGGGGAATCCACTTTGATTCTAAAATTGTGTTGAGAGACAAATATAAAAACTGTTAAGATATTTTATATGGAACACTTTTAATTCCACTTGAAGGTACGGTATTAACATTATTATTCCTTGGAAATTAAAGAAATAAATTGTTTTTGACGCCGTCTCGGGGTAGACCAGGGCAATTACATTTGTTTCTCCATGAATTTAGTTCGCAACTAAAGCTATCCTTTTCCTCGCAATAATTTAATATTAAATGGTGTCTACAAACTCGAGATAAGTTGTACGATTAACAAGAAGACGTTTTAATTAACGAATTATTCAATGAGAAATGACTTATAAAATGATATTATGGATTGAACGGTTACACGGTAATGTGATACAGACGATGATGAACAGAACGATGATTTTGATCAGTAAAAACAAAAATAACACAATATGTTGTTTGGAGATAAGCAAAATTGCCCTAAACTTGACAGGCTTTTGATTTTCATCGAGATGAATAATAAAGAATAAGCACCATTTCAGAAATTAAAAGTGACATCTGTTCACGTTAATGAGCAGATTTTTACAAGAAACTAATCATTTCATCAAATCCTGTTAAAAAAATTGCTCATCTACTAGATACTAGTATTAGTGGTAGTATTAATACTTCCTTCCATTCATATCGATTTAATCGCACCAACGCACCACTAACAATTTAATACATCCCATACAAAAAATGTGAATGAAACCGTAAAATTGTATTTAATGTTCTTTAGATATTTGTCGTAGAAAATTATCAGATTGATAAATCAGATAAAATGTGCGCAAGAGGAAAGTGTTGTTTTAGAAATAAGATTATGTACAGCAAATATAGGAATGAGTTCTGAGAGTTTTCGTAACATTTCTGCTAAAATTACTTAATTATTTGCACTGATGAGATTAAGAGAGCCAATTCAACACGAAAAGCACTTAGTTCATGAATTTGTACTATTATAATATTAATGTAAGTAAGTAACCTGCATTACATTTACCGACAAAGGTGGAATGTGTCTAATCAACAAATAAATATTATCTAAGAAGAATAATTTAACATTCAGTAAGTCACATAGTAAGTAAGTAAGTAAGAGGTACATGCGTAGTTGTTTGGAGACTCCGTTATATCAACATTGGTCTCCGTTATATAAACACTAATTATCGTAACTACGAATTCTTCAGTTGTAGAAATCAATGACATATTGCATATTCTTTTAGCTCACCTCGTATAAAGTTGGCACATCTTTGGCACTTAATGCTGCTTTAACTGAGCAGATTTAACTCATTGACAAATTAGCATGTTTTATAAAACTTGAGGGAGTTTCAGATGCTTCAGACCTCTAAAAAGTTCCAGCTTATTGTGTGGCCAAATTGCAAAGTGCACGATGCCCAGTCAGTGTTGAAACATGCGAATGATTGATCCAGGAGAGCGCTAAGATTAACTAAGCTATCGAGAATATCATTCTTTAACTGTTATAACAATCGAGAAATCAATCAAAAAGGAGACCTTCAACTGTCGACAAAGCCGCGCTACTTGAGGGTTAAAGTTTGTTCCAAAACAGAAATCATGAACTGTCTCTATTCGAAGAACCGAGAATCCCTTCCAAGATGACGAAGACCATTTCTTATTTAGTCATCTCCAGTTTGGACAAACGACCTCAGGAGAGGCTCGAGTCGTCCGCTTGGCCCTAGTAACTCCCCTCCCCCATTCCACCCTCACTGGAGGACTCCTCACACCGCCCCGTCTTCCCCTCGCCCTCGCTCCGCCCCCCCCCCCCATTCCTCACAGCCCACTCGTCGGCAGAGCCCTTGAAAAGGTCTTCAGCTCTCTTGCGATTTCTCCACACTTCGCCAAACGGGAGGGCGGGCGGAGGCGGGCACCGGACGCGGCGCTGCGGTAACGGAGGCAGCGGAGTGGCGACTTGTGGTTGGAGAGCCCTTGCCGTCACTTACACTGATTGGCGGCCGCCAACTTCATTTCCCAGATGAATTTATGAACTGGGCACAGCGCGCGCGGACCAAGTAATGAGAGAAACAGCCACTGCCACCGCCGTCGCTGTCGTCGCTGCCGCAGTTGCAGTCCCGGCTGCGGTCGCGGCCACCGCAGCTGCGGAGGCTGTCTGGGCAATGAGTACCCGCGTTCGTAACGACGCGACGGCGGAGGCCCCAGGGCAGCAACGGTCGATGTGCAGCACGAAGGAAACAGCTTGGCACAGATTGCCCTGAGTTTTGTTCGTAAACAGCTGCCAAGGTAGTTTTGAAAAATCGTAGAAATTCTTCGGGTGTAGAATTACCAATATTTTTCCCGAGATTAAGGGGAGTCTGACGGTCTTATCTAGCCAATGTTAAATTGACTATATTTCTAACTCTTTATCTCAGAAACTTCTTTACTTATAATTGAAATTTTTACAGTATTTTGTTTAACTATTCGTTATTATACTTAACCAGAATTATTTGAATAGGATACTGTAAAGCCGTTTTACAGAATTTTTAAAAAGAATTGAAAATAATTTTGAAAATTAGACACATTAATCCATAATTCTAGCAATTTTGCAATCTATTTCATTATTTTGATTAACTAATCAATTCATAGTTACATGAAGCTATCCTCAAAATTTAATATTTTTATCTTTAATAGTTTCTGAGAAAATGGGACGTACTCGTACGTGCAAAAAAAGAGAGATTTTTCAGGAACGAATGTTAAAGTTAAATTTAACTGTTAAATAAATTGTTTTCATATTTTTCTAGTGGTCACTTAACCTTACATCTCTTCATTATTAACTAAACCTGTCCTTCTCTTCCTAAGTATTGCCTCTTTAGTCGACATTTTTCTAGCAAACAAGGTATACTTTCTTAGAAAACCATACGTCTAACCTCACGAACGGAGAGAACAAGTGTAAACAAACGAATTTTACGAAACTACAATAAAGATGTAACAATTGTGACAGTTTCGTCAAAGTGAATAACAGAACCTCTTCAAAGAGTCTACATACGTTACAGACTTTAAGAGAATTAGTATGGAGGAATATATAATTAGGATGACCGAATAAACCATTAAGAGTGTCATAACAAAAGACCCCCGACCGGCCGCAGAGAGAGATTTTTAAAATCCACTTCTACATCAATTTTTGCGATAAAAGTTATGTCACTGTGATCAGGAAAGTCTAAATATTTAACTAACTTAAGGTTTAAAATGTCAAAATGTTCATATGTTTGCCCCTTAAGAAGTCATAATTGAAAAATTCGAAATGATACTATTAAGAAGTGCATTAGTTCTACATATTCAATTTAGGTGGTTGTTCGACAGGTCACTCAAAGTTTTGAGAGATGTCCCAAGATTGGATCATTAGAAAATCCAAGTTACAAATGTAATGTTTATTTTCGTATTCCTTTATTTATGATCAGCTATCTTAATATCTTAATGATCAGCTATCTTCCTATATTGATGATCAGCTATCATTGTCTGTAATTTCACATTTATGCTTTAAATAACAGTAAGATCCACTTAGCCACCGCATGCGTGGCCACCGCAGCTGGGGGAGCTGTCTGGGCAATGAGCGCCCGAGTCTGCAATGGGGACGGAGGGAGCCCCGGGTCAGCAATGACCGTGGGGTAGCTGGAAGGAAACAGCTTGGCGCGGTTCGCCCTGATTTATGTGGTTAAACCGCTACGCAAGGTAGTTTGGAAAAATCGCAGAAATTTTTCGGGAGTAAAATTACTAATATTTCTCATGAGATTATGAAGTCATTACTGAAAAATTTGAAACGGTTCTAATATTCTGGTAGTGGTTCTACATATTCATTTTTGACGGTTGTTCGACCGGTACTCAAAGTTTTAAGGGATGTCATTAAATTTCATCGGTAGAAAATCTAAGTTAGAAATGAAATCTTTCATATCTGACTAATGTTATTTTTCTAAAAAATAAAATTAATGACTAAATCAAAATTATTCATGTTAGATTTGGTTTTAATGGTTTGATGATTATCTACATACCAAGAATAGTCATATTTCCTGAAAATGTTTAAACCCTCTACCAATGATCAGCTATCGTTACCTGTTATTTGACCTTCATGTTTTAAATAACAGGAAGGTCCACAAATTGTTGGTTTTCTCCCTATTAATACGTTAAAGGTTAGATTTGTTACACAGAGCTAGTCTTTGATGGTAAAGCTTGTTTTGTGATGGTAAACTTGTTTTGTGAATCGTGCGTATTTATGCGCTTTGGAAACGATATTGCAAGTTCAGCATGAAAATGAAATACAACGTTGTCATTAAAGGTCTATGGAACTCAAACCACTTCTAAACCAAAGTTATTTCAGCTTAATCAGTGTATAGTAAACTGATGCAATCAAATTCAATCTCGACGCCTCAGGAAGTGCATTAAAAAACTGTACACAATTTGTTGACAATGTTATTATTTTGAACATTAATTTTAAAAAAGTATTAAGTAGTTTAAGTTGTTTTCTTGAACTCTTCACAGTTGAATAGAATTTACAGCAATCACAGAGTTCACGCATTTCAGTACAAGCCATTTAAGTTACGAGTACGTTCCAATAAGTTAAGAGTTTCCATTACAATTTGTAAAACGCAATAGTAATACACACACCCAAACTAAATCAAATCAATTTCTAATGATACCCGTGTAAAAACAGCTTCTTATTCCCTTTAAAAACCAATATGTATTTTCACATTTTATTGTATTATAGTCAATATCTTCATATCCAAGAACTTTAATTCCCCCTATTGCTTCAATTTTCTTGAGAGAATGTTCCTTGTGCTCTTGGCTTATACTTCTGCATAATGGTAGAATAATTGGGAATTCCGTTCTCTGAGTCCCAATCAGTAACAGGTTTGCTTGCCTATAAGTCAGTGACAGCAAGCAATATGTGTCATTCTTACTGTGAAACATAAGAGAAATCGATTATTTTTGGCACACTTCTTGAAAGGAAATTACTAATTCTGCGAGCGATTGAAGATAATGCACGCGTATATTTGCCTCTCGGGTGTAGATACAATCCCGGATAATATCTAGCTATTTTTAAATTCTTAAAAATAGTTCATCATGAAACGAATCAATTGTAAAAAACCCAATTTAAGAAACAAGTGGGAATGCGCAACATACCAAAACTTTTCCATCTATTAGTGTCCAAGTAATTACAGTCGACTCCGGTTATAGTAAACTTCGGGGGACTAACATGTTTGGTTCACTATATCAGAAGTTCACTATATCCAATGATGACCAAATTAAATGGCCTCTCTCCATAATCATTGATTTGATTAATTAAGAGCAAAATTCATTAAGAGTAGGAACTGAAAATTTTAATAATTTTATTTGTAAGTAAAAAAGCAATTGTTTGCTTCGGACATTTTTCATCAGAGTTCGTGCTCTCTCCATTCTTGATTCTGCATTGTCCTCTGCATCTAAGTATTGCATTGCAGTCTTGGCACTTTTCTATGCCTTTTGCACTGTTGGAACACTATCTCACTCTTCGAAAACTATTTCAATCGTCTAATAATATGCGAGATCCAATTTCCATGACATATTTCCTAAGTTCACTATAGTCGAGGTTCAGGTTCACTGTAACCGAATCTTCCTATGCTTGTTTGTAACGTAAGTGAAACGGGACCAGTTCACTATAACCGAAGGTTCACAATATCCGAGTTCACAACAACCGGAGTCGACTGTACTCAACAACTACTAGTATTGATATCGTAGGCTTGAAATTCTTTAAAGATCGGAAATTGAAGCATAAATGGCATTGGGAAAGAAATTTCTGGCTATAACCCTGGAGGTTAGATTCAAAGAATCCTGAAAGACAGATTCAAAAATAAATTTGAATTTTACTTTTCTCAAAATTTTGAAGGTTTTGATGAAAATCATAACTTTACATTTTATAAATACACTTTATTTTAATCCATCAAAAAAGGTTTAAAAAATTGCTACTGTTTTCCAGAAGATTTTTAAATTGGCTCAAAGGGACTACTTAATAATGTTCTTCCAAAAATTAAAATATATTAATGGTCTCCAGAAGGAAACAACTAGTACGTCTATTACAACTACAGCAACTATTACTTCTGGCGTATTTATTAACTGTCATATCAAAAGCTTATGATCTCACAGTTATTCGTCACACAAATATAGATCCATACAGGCAGACATTCCAATTTTCGGTTACAAAATTGCATGTCTCCTCGTCACTTGCACCAATTTTAATACTTTTTAAAACAGCACTAATAGATCTTAATCTTGACGTTACAGCTCCAAAGATCCTTAAACGCAGATTCTACAACTAAAAATTGGAGATTATCTTAGTAAAGTATTCCAACACTTCCTACACTGTAGAATAGGGAGAAAAAAGTAGTAATTTCTTATTAAAATGAGCAATATTTAAAGCGTTGCTCTAATATTTTAAAGTATGTTCTGTCTTCGTCAGTTGACTTCGCTCGTGGACTTTCCGATGATTTCCCAACGAAGTCCTCAACAGAACCAGCCGGTTGCGTCGTAAAATATGCGAAACAGCGCAGTCGTATACCGCGATTTCCAGCTCGGGCTGCGTTCTGCGCGCCTTCATTCCAGCGCGGTGTTCATATCCGCGAGCGCAGCCTCGTTCTCAGCACCCGAAGCGCCCGCGCAGCTGCGCAGAGCTCGCGACCGCAGCGCAGCGCCCGGGGTTGCTGCGCGCGGCTAATCCGCTTCGAGAGCCTCTCTCGGCGCCAAGCGGAGGCTCATTGGGGGAGCGAGCGAGTTGCTCTCCCACCTAAATCACGCGCGATCGTAACCTCTAGCCCAGAGCGCAACAGCCGGGCACTAATACAAAGGTTACGTCGAAACATTCTTGCAGTTCGTGACTCCTCTCGTGTCGGAAGGCAAAAGTTTTAACATTCAATCAATAAATGATGTCTCATTTTAGGCGGGAAGGATTAGGCGACGAGGCCCGTTTTCCGTCACTCCACACAAATTTCGTCATTAGAAGAGAAAGACGATACTACTCAGGTGACAAAACAGGCAACTTGAGGGTCAGGGGCTTCTTTTAGGCTTGGGGATCTTTAACATGCAGTAAATCTACAACATGATATAACCGGCTTTACTTCCCCTCCAAAGGAAGGCGTACGTATGATTTGTTTGGCCTCTAAAAAAACATGGTTTTGATCGAGTTTGAACCCGCGCCAATGGGTACAATAATCCGATACGCTAACTGTTACCCCACAAAAGAATATTGAAAAGTAAATGTGGGCGACACTACATCTGGCGTCTCAATTTGAAGAAGCAGTGAGTGAAATGCAGGAAAACGACGAAAGTTGATATATTGAGATTCGGCATGTTGGTAATATTTTCTTCAAAAAATAACTCCAACATTCCTGAAACATAACTTTCCCTTAAAATGTGTTGTTGTTCTTTGAAATAGTTTAATATTTGCCAATAATGTAATATGCAATACAGGCTTTTTTATGTTTATTAAAAATGTACGTATTTAATAACTTGTATACAAGAAACGAATAAAGCTCATTTAAAATTATGAATTGTTAATCTCGTAATGAACGTCCAGGACAGCTCACACTAATTTAGCACACAACTATGAATATTCTCTTATAGTGATGACGTTGACGATGATGAATAAATAAATGTTTGTTATTTCCAAATTATATTCTTTTTTGCATGAATTTCAGAACGATAGAATTAAGAAGAATGGTTTCTATACTTACAACCATCTCCATTTATATGAAACTTTTCCACATCAATATTGTGATTACTCCCTAAATTTAAATGTTACGCTTAAATTTTAATATAGCACATTCTTTGGAAGGTATGTAATGAGGTAGTTCATATATCTATTCTTCCCTTACGTTTTAGTTAAATACTAAACAATAACACCATGTTTAAAAAAATAGAAACATAATTTACTTTGACAAAACAACAACAATTTCACAAAATCGTATCGTATCGTTATGTGAACTTCATGCAAATCATCCATAGGGTTCTTGCTCCCTGTATTGCAGCCCAATCGGGTGATTTCTGGCATCATTGCCTTTCAACACACCAGTTCACCTAATCACTACATATTCATGTACGTTACATTCGGCAAATTACGAAAGTAAAATTAAATAACAATATTCCATTATTAGTGGCAAAACATTTGAGGCAAACCGTTTATTAAGAAGAAAAAATAATATTATGTAGAAGCAGACCTAACTACCAGGCGCGAGCAAGACACGAGTGATTCTAAATGTGATGAGGTGCAGCTCTATCTCAGGTTTCCGTTTGAGCCTGCATCTGTGTAGGAGCTCTGGATTTTAAAATCCAACTTTAACGAATGAAATCATTCCCATATCTTTGGATTTTAAAAGGAACGCGCATAGTAAATTGTTTTGGTAAATTGGGTTAGCTAACCACATTGTTTGCTCTGGAAAACGATATATTGATCTTTGCGATATGTAACCGATATTATTTTCCTGTAAATTAATACGAAGGGGAATTCAAATTAAATATAGTGCAATAATAATTTTGTTATTTTCAAATGCATTAGTATATAAATGACATTAAATAGTAATTCTTATGCATAATGTAATAACTCCGCATGAAGTGTAATGAATTTTATATAAATTGATTACACGTTCGCTTCAAATATTTATTATCTATTCTGCATGTGGTTGCCGTTCTGTGAGCACATGTTCATTTTCCCTTCATGAACCAGTAGTACTCATCTGAAAAATGCATTTCTTTCATTATGAGGAATCTGACAGATTTGTGGAAAACACAAAGATCTAATATCCGGGGAGCCATTCATTCTGTACTGACGCTGGGCGTTGAGCGTAGTCCCCCCAGCTGAGGGGAAGAACTCGTTGATTCGCCTAAAAAAAGAGTGAGCGTGATCCCCTGGCCCCGTCGGGCCTACTCCCCCTCCCTCCTTCCCTCCCCCTCCTTCCTTCCTTCTTCCCCTCCCTTTCCCTCCCACATATCTCACAGCGCGAGACGGCCCGGTCTCCGAGGCCACATTCGAAGGAATGTTTGCAGCGTTATTCAGGTATGTACGCCCGGGCTTGAAATTGCAGCCATCGGGCATGTAAATGTGTAAGAAAAAAGTTGTGGTTCCCAGGGGGAAAGACTCGGAGGGGAAGAAAAAAATTAAGTAGGTAAGTGGCAGAAAAAGCCTCAGTGTGAAATAGCCCTGAGGAGGGCACGGGGGTGGGGGAGGGGAGGTGGGGGTTGCGCCGAAGGGCGAGGAAGGAGGCTGGAAAAGCGCGAAAAGGAGAGTATTCGGAGGGGGCGGGGGTGGAGGGGAAGGTAGGCGCTGAAGCGGAGGGGAGGGGCAGGGGAGGATTGGAATTCGTCGAGAAGCGTCGCGGGTACATTTGCAATGCAAATTCGCTAGTACAAAATAAAGGGTCTCTCTACCCACGCGCCTGCCGCGGAATAGTAAAACCTTCCACCCTCATTCGGGGGTTCCCCCTCTCATCGCCTCCTCACGTAGAGTCCTCTCCACCGCTCCTCCTCTCCCTCCACAGCATTTCACTCTCCCTCACCCTCACCCCCCGCACACACGGGAGGAGTTTAATCCGAGGCCGCAGAATCGAGCATTAAAGCCCACAGACGCGCGCTTCATTCTTTTCTTTTTCAGGAAATAGAAGGGGAGAAGAAAGCAAAATAAAAATTATGCAAAAGATTTTTTTGGAGTAAAAAATCGTATTTTATCTGGAGTCTATACTCTTTACGTCACAGTACAAATATCTTCGATATTCGACTTGATTAAAAATATACTTTCCTGTGATTTTTGTTTGCTCCCGTGCGGGGAGGAACGACCTCGATTAAAAGGAAGAAAGGAATTTTAATGTTTTAACATTTGCACTTGTTTTTATTGTAGATTCTTATTTCCTCGTTGTCTCCTACGTAAGCCTTTAAAAGCAATTTAGAAAAAAATTGAAAATAGAAACAAAATTGGAAGACCTTTAGACAGGGTGGATTGCACGTGACTCGCTTCCTAGTTAGGTTCGTGAGCTCATTCTGTCTGGCAATCATTTTGAACACTTTTTCGCCTTCAGTGTTCAGATAACAAAATTTGCACATTTTTGTTGATAGAAAAAGGAACTTTGGGAAGAGTTTGGCGACCCATTGTTTTGTGTATTTTCTGGGGGGAAATATGCAAAAACAAAGAATTAATTTTCTATAATAATTGTTAAAGGTTTTCGCGTCTTTAAATCTAATAATTTTAAGTGTATTAACGATTACGCGTTGTCGAATATTTAAAAAAAAAATAACTAAGAATGATATGTTAGAAACGATATATACAACATTATGATAAACACTTTCTTTTGGGATAAGTGTTTTTATTTTTTATTTATTTTTGACCATAAAAGGGACGATGATTAGATACAAATTGCCATTGTAATAGAAGTTAGCCTAAAATATTTTTAAAGAGGTATAAAAGTTTTTTGACTTTACATACATATTGTCAATTTATAAGGATACAAGTTAAATGTAACTTTCTGCCAATGGAATTTCTAAAGTAATTTTTATGGAAAACATTATCGTTTAATCACGTCGTGAATGTCCATTTTCTCTTCTCCCATTATTTAAAATATTTTTTTATTATCTATCGCCAATTACTTATAATTGACCATTCAGTTCCTTGGTATAAATTACTTTAAATTATATGTTAGTCCCTTCTAAATTTCAAGATTTTCTGTAGTGTACACTTTTCTCCGAGGAAAGACAATATCTTTATTCTTACAATTTTACTGAATATGATGGATTTTGTTAAACTACTACAATAAGCCATGCCTTGAAGATCTACATAAAACACATGGAAGAGAAATTTTCAACTCTGATTTTATGAAAGGATTTGTATCGTCTAATTTGTTGCCTTAGTACGGATCTGAATGACATTAATTTACTAAACCAAATCAAGTTATCTCACTCGCATGTCTCCAGTCAACTCAAAGGGGAAAACGTACTTATATTTGTACGTAAATTCTTCTCTCTATAAAATATTGACGTGCTTTTTTATTCTATTCAACAAAATGGATAATGTTGAGGCTGCGAACGTAGCTTAAGTGTTGGAAGGGCTTTTGAAGAAATTGGGCGGAGGAAATTGCATACGTCTTTCTGATCTCTGGTCACAAGGGAATATTCTGAAAACGACAAGTATTAAGACTATCACACCTCGACGTTAGGATCATTCAATATTGAAGAAGATATTAGTATTAGCTGTGTCTGGTTGAAAGGAATCGATCTCCTCTCAGTTTACATCTCGTTACTCTTGCGAGTAATAAATTCACGCGCCAAACACGCGTTGATTCCCGGAGTATACAATGTCCTGAGCTTCAGAATTTCTACCAACTCTACGTAGTAATTCAACCTTAAGTGCAGTCCATACGCGCGTATTTATTCGTTTTTCCACAAGCGATGCGATCCCCGATCAGAAGGCTCGGCTGCAGATTTTCAAACAAGGTGATCTAGCCACGTCTTATCTGAAAGTAGCTGATTTCTCTAAATCGTAACAATGTTTTTATTTATTTTATTTAATAGGCAATTATTACACAAATTAGAAAACTTGATGATAAGTGACTAGACCGGAGGTCTTTAAGCCATTACTACATTCTACCGCGTTCTAACCTTTCGAATTCTGGTATTGACCCCAAATGGTCTCTCCATCGCATCAATGCCGCGGAAAAGAGACCATACGGTACGGCCGAGGAAAAAAAACCTGAAGGGGAAAAAACCTGCCGTCAGAAGCCGAGTACATGCTAATATATCCGATTTTTTTAACTATTTATTGGGCGTGGGCGTCACGCATTCTCCTTCCAGTGTTTGGCCTCCTCAGCACCTGAAAACAAACAGCGCCACAGAAGATCGTCCGCACCAACGCCTCTACCCTTACATTTCCGATTCACACTTCCCTTCGCCCCCTAACGTGCTTATTATTTTAACAGTTTCATTTTATTTTTATTTTAATGTATTTTAATTTATTTTATTTTATTTTACTTTATTTAATGACTTATTTACGTACTTATATTTAATAATTGACTACGACTTATGACTTATTTTTTTAACTGTTTAAGAACTTACTGATTAACTTAATTATTGTTAGTTTATTGACTTATTTATCGTAACAATGTACAGCGTTGTGTACGTTCGCTGAACTCCAGCTTCTGGAATGCGGCGCGTTCCCACGGTCACCTTTGAAAGCAGTTCAAAGAGTTTTATAGGAGAAATCAATTTCTTTCTCTCTGTAAAGTATTCGGCGATTTTTGAGGGCAATATAATCTATCTCGGGCGCGCGATGTTTTAAATGTCTTTGTTTGAAAATGCTCTTTGCCATTAATTCAGCCCAAAGAGTAGTTGTAATTGATTGTATCCGACGTACGGCGCCAAAATTGAAATAATTTGGCCGCCTCTGAGCTAACAGAGAAAAACAGTTACTTTTGAAATAGTCATTTTCTTATTCACTCGAACAATATGTAATTTTACTAAAAAATATTCTTCACATCACAGCAACATTAATAACGAGTTTTCTAGTTTTCACATTTTTAATCAATAAGTTTTTTACATTTTGTTCGTAAATAACGTAATAATAAAACTTAAATAGGTTAGTCATATTATGGACTCATATAATTGATTATTGTAAAGTGCTCCACTACGCCAGAATGGCAGGTCCAGCGCAACTGATTGTGAGCCACACGATTGCCCCCAAGAGCATTGTTAAATCATGTAAAAGCAGTCAATTGTTCAGGTGTCACTCCCAATGCAAGCTTTAATGAAAATGTTGTTCAACTTGCTCCCTTTGGATTGGAAAACAAACGCTTGGCGCCATACCATGTAAACACGCAAAACATAATAAGGAAAAACGTAATAAAATGTTTTTCACTCATTCCGATTTTACGTTTGTATTTTAAAGAGAATGTTTGCTCATTGAAGTTCGCTTCGCTTTGTAGAAGGAAAAGTACACGCTGCATTGTTTCCTGATCGAAGCTATCGCCAAATAAAGCACAGACCTGGGTACATGTTTACTTCACTGTTCGACGTCTCATATTTACTGCACTGAATCTGTTTTGGGCAGCAGAAAAAAAGCACATGCTTTTGAATTTTTACAGTTACATTTTAAACTTTTACTCAGTCGGTGACCTGGATAGTTAATGATTTTTATTAATTTATGTCATGAGCACGAAATTTGCTAACATATTTACTTCACACTTACTGAGATAACTTACAAAGAATCACATGCGAACTCACTGCTTTTTAATAGCATACATTAAATTTCGAAATTCTGAAAAAACACTCAATATTTCAGTCAGTAGAGCTGATGTTACTGGAAAACACAAGATGGGTATACAGGTGCAAGCGAAGCAGCTCATTCGCAATGCGTAGGTGATACCCAGCAGTCCCCACTCAAAACAAAAAAGAATCTCCGTGGGCTGAGGTGCGGGGCGGGAAACTCCCGCTGGCCGCAGCACTCGCTCACTTACCGTTCACGTTGCGACCGCGGCTGTGAATAATGCAAACGGGCAATCACAAGACCAAATCAAGTGGTTGAGTAAACTCTAAATGATTTATCGGCTGTTGGCCGATGTCACAGCCGTCATAACGTTGCATAAGCCCGTGGAGACCAGCCGCCGGATGCATATTGCATGAGGCAGCCACGGCCGGCGGGCCGGGTTGGCGGGGCGGGCTGCCGGGGCTGGCCGGGGCTGGCCGGCGGGGCGAGGCGGGCTGGCGGGGCGGGCTGGCGGGGCGGGCTGGCGGGGCGGGCTGGCGGGGCGGGCTGGCGGGGCTGGCCGACGGGGTGGGGCGGGAGGTGCGAGGAATGGCGGGGAGAGGCGAGGCGGGGTTGTCATGACGGGGAGGGAGGGAAGGATGGGGTGGGTGAAGGTTTTGGTGGGAGGGTGGGAGAGACGGGAGAAGACTAAGGTGACGGCTTTTAGCCTCCTTCCGTCGGGAAAACAGATCTTACTTCTCTCTGACAGAAGCTCCGCTAGCGTCACTTTAAAATGTTGACAGTTGTGAGCAATCGTGAGGAAATCGGATATGTGGGAAGGGCCTATACGAAAATTATTGAAAATATTGTGCTATTAGCTTTTTCTCCTCGTTTTTCCACTTTATTTTCTCGTTCCTTCTTTAGCCTCTTCCATTTGACTTTTAACTATTTCGCGTGCTCAATTTACCCGAATTGCAACTTTATATTCCTAATGCTCGCGGAAAATCTACTACCCAAAGACCAAGAGATCAAACGTAAGCAAGAACATATGAAGAATAAAAATTTTACATTCTATGCGTCCATTTGACTTCCTCTTTCCCTAGACATAACACAAAAGTGGAATAGGGGAAGGACGTGCGTTATACGAAAACAGTTTTAAAACTATATCATTTGCTTGTAAGTGACTTGAGGAAATTACAAAATTGGCTCATCCGTATCTCTATTTTTTTCAGAAAGTGTTGCTTTCATCAGACGTTATTTAGTCTCAAAAATTTATTGTTTTTGCGGTAATTTTAAAAATAAGATATCTCATAATTAGACTTTCTACTAAATGTTTTCTCAATGTTTCTACAACTTTCCAGCACAGTGACGAGAACTCTTTAGAAGGAATAACTAATCTGCGATATAGAGTAATTTGGTCTACTAATGTTGTTACGTTAACTAATTGGAAATGTTTTATTTACTCTGTCACATTTTACAAATATCATTTACATGCTCCACCATGCTCTATTTTACTTCAATTAAGGGTGATAGTGAAATTAATACTTAAAATTCCCAATCGCCAATTTCTACTTAATTGGTTCGTACATTATTCGCAATTACACACTTTTCTACAAAGTTGGTGACGTTTCACTAGCACAATTAAATATTCACTAACAAAATTAAGTATCATCTCCTTCCGCTCACAAATATTTTGCTCTTTAATCTTCCAGAGTGTATCACTTTAAACAAGTGTTATTTGATAGGTTTTCGCGCTTTAAAACATATTTTGTTCACTTTCGTAAAAAAAATATTTATTCTGCTGCGCGCATGGTATCGTGAAATATATTACGGCAAAAGAATTCTATTTGAGTTGTACACATTCCAATATCGAGAAATTTTAAACGCGGGTGACACTAAAAAAACAAATGCATTACATGAATCATGAAAACTAAATACTAATAAGTGAATTCTTGCTTCCAAAGTACTTTAACAACTACAAAATATAGATTTTATAGATTCCAAATTAATAACATTTTAAAAGTAATTTCTAATATTTTATAATATTAGACGTCAACTTTCACAAATTTCAATGAAAGAGAAATGTTTGTTTATTGAAAAATACGTAGTCTTAAAACAAATTTAATTTAAAAAGTGAACAATTATATTTCTCTTCAGCTTTACAAACAAATACAATATTTAGTAATAGATAAAAACAAAATAAAGCAGTAAAATTAGTGTGAAAAATATGTTCGTTTTTAGGGAGCAAACATTTTGTCTCATATTTATTATAACTAATCAGAAATTCACACACAAAATAATACAATAGTACAATAGTACAATATTTTCTGAATTCTCTCAGTCGTAGAAATTATGCAAGGGTACAATATATTTTTGTCTTAAAAAAATTTACTATCATGGATTGATTTCCGAGAGAGTGTCAACGCCTTTAAGTACTTGTAAGTTCTGAGGAAATGGGAATCGAAAGCTGAGGAAGGAGGCACATTCAGGGCGGTCTGCGACAACATAATGCTACGAGCAGTTGTATTGAAAGAGACTCCACCGGTTTTAACACGCTGATCATTATTTGAAAAGAAATTATTTGACTATTGAAAAGGCGGATCAGTTTTGTTCTATTAAAAGGTAAGATTTAGATGCATATTTCTTTAATATTATGTGAAGTAAATGGATTATCATGTAATGAAAATTTAAATTTAAGTTAAGAACGACGAACCTACTGCACAGAACGTGGCAGAGATTCTACGGAAAAGCAACATAATAACTAATTTGCATCTTTTCAGCCATCAAATCTGGAATATAAATAGGGTAATATGATTCTGACAAATATAAATGGAAACTAGCGAACTTCCATCGAGAGAAACCACGTGAAGGCGTCGCAACTGGAATCCCACAAGGGTCGATGAAGGAGGCACCAGCTTCGTTCCAGAAGGCGGCGAGGCTTTCCAGCAGTTTCTGTAAGTAATCTAGGAATATTTTAAGCGGCAAAATAGACAGTATTGTCGATGAAACTGATAGCTGCGTGGGGCACCGAAGGATTTGTGTTAGGGCGTGCGCCGCGCACCACGTCTCAAGGTTAGTCGAACAACGGTTCAGCTATCGATCCCTAAAACGATTTTTATTACAGTCCGCAAAAGTCGAGACATTTTGTTGAGTATTGTATAAAGAAAAAATCCCTTATTAAGAAAAATTTATAGTGGGAACTGTCAGAACAGGAAGGAAACTTATAGAGTTTTCCATTCGTTGCACTGAAACCCACCCTAGTGCAGGGCAAACACGTCATCGCTCCGCAACAGTGCTGTCCCACACACGTGAAGGGCAGCCACGAATGAAACGGATTCCGAAATTGAGTCTGTGCGTGTGCGCTAAGCGGTGATATTATAGACAGCCGTTCTTGGTTTGCCACACCGAGAGAACTCGAAAAATAAGAATTTTGAATTGCGATCCTTATCATTTTTATAATAATTTTTATTATTTTAACAAAACTTGTACGAAGTCTTTAGGTAATTTTTTACTCCTTAATTCATAAATTATTAACGTGTGATTTCTTTATTAAAAATTACCAAAAACTTCAAACACGTATCTGTCGAAATTTCATTTCTCGAGATTTGCCAGTGATCGATACAGTACACTAGATTTTGAAGCGAAAGGTTTCTACAGAATTATTTGGTTACTGAAAACTGTAAAAAAGTAACATGGACTTTTCCGCTGGTTTATGTATGCGTTTGCGAGAAACATTATTTGTCACATAGTATATTTTGAATAATTGTGTAAGAGCGTTAGTCACCATTTTTATTTTTATTATATTATACAGCGATTTTTTATTAAGCTTCGTTTGAAGTAAAGGAGCTGTTTCCGTGTCATCCAATTGGAAGGTTGAACGCCAACATAGTGACGTCACTGCAGTGACGATTAAGGTCCCCATTGAATGGTACCATAACAGCTGATGAAATGTCAGACGCAGCAAAGTAAAAACTGCAGCATAGCGTTTCGAAATTGAGACGTACCTACACTTCGATTACTAAAGATCACTAGCTTTGTTAACATAAAGTTATTCAAGGTTGAATTTTCCTAAAACAAAAACTGATTTTCGGAACTTTCCGTAAGACACAAAAATTATTTTAAGACGTTTCTTCTACAACATGATACACTTTATCATTCGAAACGTCCCTACGTACTAGAAGATCCTCAATTGCCTTCACAATTTTACCACGAATCCAAGTGAACATTGGTAACTTCGGTACCTAACCTCAAAAAGGTTCGGTGCAATTGACTGCACTGACGAGCTTTTCAGTGGAGATTAGGGTGCACTCTGGTTCCGTGTCATTGTGCGAACATGCGCTTCTTTGCACTGGTGCACCCTAGCGGTCGAGTGGAACGCGAAAGCTGTCTCGAGTGCGCACTGGGCGCGCATCAGTGTGGCGCGCATCAGTGTGGCGCATGGAAATTTTATTTGTTAAGTGAAGTCGAAGGCTTCCGCGGCCAGAGTCATGTAAATGATCGTGGCTGCCCGGGCGACGCCGCGTCGAAGGCTGTGTTGCCGACGTTTCGACCATCAATAGTCTTCCCCGGGGCTGGTTTGGGGAAGACCACGAAAAGGTGGTCGAAACGTCGGCAACACAGCCTTCGATGCGGCGTCACCCGGACAGCTAAGATCATTCACTGTTAGTTGTTGCTACACGAGTATTGTCGGAGTAATTAATCGAGGGAGCAAGTTCTTAATTCTTAGGTATCTGTGAAATCCACTAAATTTACCGTTTCATGTAACTGCGGTTTAATGATAGATACTATTGATCAGAGATCTGATGTATTTGGTTAAGGTTATAATGTAAAGTGGTGTGTAAAGATTATTGATTATTGTATATTATATTAGTGTTTGGAAATAGGCATAGGATCTTTCTTCGTGCTGTTACTGAGCGTCATTATGTGAATAGGTTACATAATTAAAAGTAAATGTTACTCATTGAATACGGGTGTCCCACCAACTATGAGTCAGCCCCATAATTCCTAAACGGTTCAGGATATCCAAATGCAGTTTTCGCTCAATAATACGGAATCATGGGGAAAGTAACATGCCATAGAGGAATTGTCTATAATATTTTTAGTTTTCGAGATATTTAATCATATTTTATTTTTTAAATAGAGCTAGTATGTTTTTTTTGCAAGCAGTAGATAGATCATAAAAAGAAG
The DNA here is from genome assembly GCA_011170035.1 of Teleogryllus occipitalis. NCBI lineage: Eukaryota > Metazoa > Arthropoda > Insecta > Orthoptera > Gryllidae > Teleogryllus > Teleogryllus occipitalis. The sequence continues at coordinate 277,841 of BLKR01000981.1, forward strand.
AATACAGCGGTGTATCAAATGTTAGTGTCTTAATAGTAATTTGAGTATAAAATTAGACTTGTTAACACGTGATTTTAAATTAAACGGGCAATATTTCCTTTAGCAGCCCTTACAACTCTCGCCTTCGGGAAAGGTGGCCTTCGCGGCGCCAAGACTGTTTGCATGGAGAGGAGAAGGGTGGCCGTGAGGATAAAGATGTAACTACGGCAATTCATGGTCTTAAAAAAGTATTCGAAACCATAAATTATTGTCCTCATTTTCAAGAAAATGTGACGCGATGGCGGTGAAACAATAACATATTCGATCTCAGCGCCTCGGATTTACGATAACACATTATTCAAAACCAGAACATTGTTTAAAAGATTTTACAATCCAGAGCTGTGTTAGAAGTCGCCACTGCAGATGTGTATTTCTATCAAATTTACATTGATGGAACTGTTAAGAGTATTTCAAAATGTGTATTTCTTTGTTCTTTTGGTACAGTCATGTACTATTAAATAGGAAGTTTATTAACAGTAAATAATAAGAGAAAATGTCTACCTATCTATTATTTGATGAATTAATCGAAGAGTTATAATGAAAACGTTAAACATTCATTCCCTTCTCATGTTTTAAAATGCTGGCTTGTTTCTGCCATAACACACACAATATCCAGACTTACTGGACAGGTAATATAGGCAGGGCTATGCCATTGTCTATAGAGCTGTAAGGGAGGGGAAGGGAGGGAGGAGCGCGACGGAGCAGGGCGAAATATTAATTGGAAAGGATTTATAGTAATTCTTAAGTAAAATTGTTTGAATTCATTATCCAACCAATGACTGTTTATTTACCATTACTAACGATGATTTGTTATCTTTGTAAAAATAACTATTCGTTACAGTGCAGTAGTACGATTCACTTTCCTTTCTTTCCTCCCCGTGTTAGGTAGCAAAATAAGTACATTCATCTCATTTCCCTGCAGTTTCAAGTGTTGGGTAGTACCCAGCAATTTTTCTGAAACTTACAAAATAAATTCGTCATAGTGACAAATATGATCTATCGATAACCTCGAGGTCGGATAAAGAAAAGCAGATTATTTCATTTTCGGCAACTGGGAGGAGAGCGAAAGCCTCCTAAATATAGTAATCAGTATACATATATTAAATATAAATTGAAGGCATTTTCATTCTTCTCTTAAGTAGTAATATAATTCATCGTTTATTACACATTGAAGTCATTTAATTTGCATCAGCTTGATGCAGAACCATGTTCAAACATTGAAAGAATGGTAAAAATTTAAGTTAATATCAAATTTAAGTTAATATTTCTTGTCAAAATAATATTTGGAAGAGATATAAAATTAATTAAGGTATCTTACAAGTTGATAATTTCCTAAAACAAAAAAATCAGTTGTTACAGTTGTTCAGTTGTTAGTTTGACCTGTTGTTCTTTCATGCTGGTCTAAATAACATGTCAACATGTCAGTGTAAACATTTTGGGGTATTCGAGCGGAGACTGGGTTATGCGCGGTGCGAAGTTCATTTGTGTGTCACCGCAGTGACGAAATGCAGGGTAGTAAACTTAACCATAATGTGCATTCTTATAAAAGTGAATTGGTAATTATGCGGCGGATAGACTCAAGGTTGCTTATAGTGAACGCGAGAGCCGAAGACCCGAGCCTCGCCGTGACATGGATCCGGGCGAGCGAAGCGAAGAAACTTACCTTTGAAAGTAATTTGACATTAAAATGTGGCGGGAACAAAGTGTATGCGAATATGGGGTATGCGCGAGCATCGATTCCTGTTTCATATTTCTTCCGTTTAGGATGGTAGAGATGACGTCAGCGAACAAATGCACATCGTGCTCAGCTCATAACCAAGTCTGTGCTAGTATCCCCACATTTTGTGTCTATTTTTCGATCCTCAGTGTTGGTTGTATCATCACTTCGCGAAGAAAGTACCATCGTTCTCCGCTTCCCCCTCCTTCCTTCTTCCTCTCCTTCCGCCTCCTCCACCCCATCTCCTCCACATCCACCACCTCCGTCCTCCTCCCCTCCTCCTCCTCCTCCTCCTCCTCCTCCTCCTCCCTCCTCCTCCTCCCTCCTCCTCCCCTCCTCCCTCCCTCCTCCTCCTCCCCTCCTCCTCCTCCTCCTTCCTCTTCCTTCTCCTCCTCCCTCCTTCTCTCCTTCTCCTCCTTCTCCTCCTTCTCCTCCTTCTCCTCCTTCCCCTCCTTCTCCTCCTCCTCCTCCATCCGTTTACTTCCAGAAGAGGTCATGCCTGGCCAGGGCTGAGCATGTTTATGGTTGGATTAGTGGCCGCCCTGGACAGGTGCGGACGGGCAGCAGACTGTGCGAATAGGCTGGGCCGGGCCGTTGTCCATAGAGCTGGCGAGAGGTGGAGGGGGAGGGGCGCAGCGGGGAAGGGGCGTAGATTAGGCGTCCGCGCGGCTTACGTGGCAGATAAACAGGTCACACGCGCGTAATTACGCTCTCGCCACTGTGACCCCCTCGCCCCCGACTCGCAGCGCGCCATTTCTTTCCACCTTATCTGCCGCTGCGCCCCTGGCGGCGGTGATGCGCAACTGCCGGCGACCGGGCAGGCAACGCTGACGGAATATACACGACAGCTCGTTGTCAGCAGAGCCGTTTTAAGGGTTATTCGGGCTGTAGGTGCTGAAGAGAGCAAACGCTTGTGTTTTCAGAATATTTATTTCATTAATGGTATTGTTTTGTATTTCTCGGTTATCTTTATTTCAGATCATTATTATGATAACAACCTCTGGTGTAACTAATGGTAAGTAATAGTTTTACCAAAAACATTATTATTGGCTTTTATTGACGTAAACTAATTACTATGATTATTCATGCGTCGTGGAATGTGTTGTTCATTTCGTGTGTCGGCCTCACATTATCTCTTTCCAGGCAACGTGAAATGTTAAATATCATTATTCACATCTAAATGATTTAATTAAATTTATGTATTTTTTTTAAATTAATTTATGTGGTAATCGCTTATTTAGTTTACTAACGTTATTTTATGTACAAAATAGATTTTTTCTTAAAATAAAAATTGGGCCTTCAAAATATAGTTACTAGTTCTGGACCTGAGTCCATTAGTTGAGCCTACACTGGTTGCAGTTTGAATGTTTGATTTTTTGTACCCACACGCCAGTCATCCATTGTGGATTTACAAGGTAGAACTAACTTGCCGACTGTATGTGTGATAATTCTTCCTTACGAAATAGTCTTTCCTTTTCATAGAGAATGTGTAATCAACGTTCTTCAATAATCATTTATAGACGCAATGAAAACGTGGTTAATTCAAATTTCTCTAATTTTGAGGTCACGACTATTAAAGTTTACTCAGTTGTTTAAAATCAGGTTTTTGTAAGAAATCAATAAAAATTTGTGAAATTCACTTCAGTGTTAGTAACTTCTTTCTAGGCGGAAATAATTTCTGTCTTCAGTAATAAGATGTGTGAAAAGTCGTGGATTGAAAAGTAGGAAAATTTGACTTAACCCTTCATTCATTGTGCCTAAGGATATATTTCTTACATGTGCTTCAGTGCACTCTCCCGCAAAACTAATTCACATCGATTACTTCTCGATTCTTCCCATACAATCTATGTTTAGATGTTCACATGTTAACAATATTAATTTTTTCAATATCTGCGAGAAGGAAAGTGGAGGGTATTTCGGTTAATGAATTTAATGTATTTTTGTGACAATTAGATTAAATGGACCAATGACATCCAAAATATTTTGATTTGGTTTGATAGCAATAGAGGAAACTATCAGAAGGGAGCGGTAAGGAAGCAGCTAGCCTTTTAATACTCAATTAAAAATTTACATGCGAGGAGCTGAAAAACGGATTGTATTTTCAGGTGTTTGGAGATGTAATGTTTACTATTTTTTTAATATTCAATATTTAATGGCTATATTTTAATGAGATGTTTATGAATATTTTTTTTATTTTATTTATTTAGTCAAAAACTGTATGTGACGTCTGGGGGAGAAAATCATCTGCGCACGCTTTCTTGAGTTTCAGAATCCCTTCCCAACAATTTAACTATTAATAGTTGAAAGATTAATAATAATAATAACAACAACGAATTTAAAAAAGCGAGAGATTAACATTTCAAAAACTAGATATTTTCGTTTCATTTCAGAAGTATTTTTTATGAATATTTGCGTTTCGAATTCTATTGTAATAATGAAAATGAAAATAATTGCCTAGAAATAATTTAGATTAAATCATTAGTCATCAGTAGTCATTAAGAGAAGTTATGAGAGTACAAACGACTTCGCACTATTACGGACTTTTGCAATTTTTGAAAATTCACAGAGTTCAATCAAAATTAGATCAACGTCATTCTTTTAATCGTACCTTGTTTTATTCGTGAAAAAAGTGAGAAATTATTTATAGCTGTTTAAAAAAATATTTTTTATAATTTGCATTAATTTCAAGCAGAAATTGCGATAAAACTACTGTTTTTTAAATGTACGTAACCTTTTTTTTAAGATCTAATTATTTAGAACAGAGTTTGTTTTAGACAATTTTTTATTTCAAATTAATAGTTTTGCAAGTGTTAACTTTTAAAAAACTTTCGAAAAGACTGAGAATTCGCCGGAAATGGTAATTTTCAGGCAATTTTTTTGTCCTTTACTAATACGAGGACAAATGTTTAAAAAAAGTAATTTGGAGCAGTTTTTGAGAAAAAAGAATTAAAAAGTAAAAGTAGCCTAAATTTCACGTAAAATTATGCAAAAACTACTCATATTTTCGAAACATTGTACATGACCTTATGTCATGTTATCTTTAAAGAACACTTTTCATTCGGGAAGAAATATAAATAATCAATATTGCAGTTGTTGGAAGACGCCGAAAAAAGTTTGATCTTTCGCAATTTTCAAAAATCAGGGATTTCAACGAAAATGAGACTTGCGCTATTCTTTCAAGCGTCATTTACGCTATTCGAGGACAATTTTCAATAAAGAATGTGAAACCATTTTGAGAAAATTTGGAAATGTTGAGATTTCAAGTTAAGTATCCCCAAAATCAAAATATCAGTTTCAAACTCAAAAGGGGCTCGAGTTCCTTTAAATCGATTGAGAAATATCTATTTTGAAGAAAATCGGCAGAATGGTTTTGGAGCTACCGTTGATCAGACAGACGAACAAACAGAAGAACAGAGAGAGTCAGAAGGACAGGCCGAGGATGTGCTGTCAGTTGATTATTCAATATCAAGCACGCACAAACCATGGATTCTGATTACATGACATGTTGCAAGAAGTAATTTACTATATAAAGGAACACATTTATCGACTTTTTCGTTACCAGGGCCCGGCAATAAAGAGTTTTTATGTCCAAAATATGCTGCCTTTCGGCGGATAATTATAACACTACTAGCTAACCCGTGCGAGAACTCTGTTAGGCTGACGTTTCGACCGACATTGTAGGCCTGTTCAGAGCAAAAATACTGTTATAATATAGTTAGCTAGCGTACCCCTGCGCGAACTCTCTTGTGTTACACCCAACCCTCTTCTCTATTTTTCCATTTCAATTTTACGTTTTTAATATATATTTTTCTTCGAGACCTTCTTATCCTCCGTTACTTGTTCTGTATGTCTCATTGTAATTGATAACAAAACAATACACCCATGCCAATACAAACTATTCTTATTTAACTTTATTACCGAGCAGAGAGGTACACCCGTGTAATTCAGTCGCGTAAAATATCAAGTAATTATATAACTTCACATTCAGTAGCAGATTCTACAGAATCTGAACAGTGGGGTAGAATCGAGAAGCGTCGAACTAGTAAAAATGAAATAGAATATTCAAGGAGATCTCATACTGTCGATTACGGTGTGCGGAACGTGTCTTTGGGCCCTTGTCCTAAAAAATTTAGCTTTTAATTCTTTAGAACTCTACGTTTAGGAGTTATTTAACGATATAGACTAAAAAATGCGGTCGAGTATTGCGGGTTGCTTTTAACATGAATATTTATATGCATTTTTTAAACAAATCCTTCATATTTTTAAAGTCAAACGGCAATTCGCCACGTCTCCGTGAATTTCTCTTTCTTTAAAGACCTCATTTATAAAGATTGGTTGCATGTGGGACCCCCAAAAGGTATATGTACTACTGAAATAATATAGGAGACGATCTCTTCTTAGGAAGTAAGGTCGAGAAAGTAAAAAGGAAAGAGAATGGAAATTGAATCATTACGTTTCATTGAAGGCCGCAACAACAATGTGGTTTGGTAGAACATTTGAAATTACAAATCTTAGAGAAAAAGCTTAATCGCACATAAGAGTAGTATTAGCAAAAGGACACACAGGATAGTATTAACGAAACAATTCAATGCCTTCTTTTACAATCAAACTAAACATGGTCAGGAACAATCAGCAACTGAAGTTAGTTGACTCATCAAAAATCAATAAATGGGAAGAGGATAGTCATACACACGCTAAAGTTGAAAATCGCTAACCATTCCGTCAACGCCGAACGAGCGTCATACAAAGTTAATATTACCTCTCGTAGAACGTTCTGCTCTGAGAGCCGTTAAGTACAGAAGCCGTCAAACGACTGCAAGCCCGACGCCTACGTCACTGATCGTGAGGGGGGATCGCTGAGAAGCCAATGTATCCGTGAAAGTGGAAACATCGATTATTCATCGCTGTCAACGCTGCTCTTCTTTCCGGATTGAGTAATCAACACGATACGCCCCGGCACGAACACACACACTTCGTGATAGGGATGCGTCATCGCCAACAAAACATCGATTTTTCAAGCATCGATGTTTAGAATTAATAGATCGATGTCAATAATTCATTGCCCCTAAAAACATTGATGATTCGTCAACGTTTTTGAAGACATATTTAGTAACATCTATCACTAAAGTTGGCAGAAAGTGGCCTCTGATGCTGGCGTTTTAATTAATGTATAATTAATATTTACAAAACAAAGAGTAAAAATAAAGAAACTTTTCTAATTTATTTTTAACTCTTGGTGGGTGTGGTGTATGTGAAGGTTCAATTTACTGAGAATTGAAGAACTGAGGTTGACTTTTTTCATCCAATACTAAAATGTAGAGAACGTAAAACCATCAAGTATAAAACGACGATGTTCAAAACCTCGACCTACAAAATTCATTGCTACAAATGTTTTGAAGACCTGTTTATTTTCAAGACACGGAAGGAACATCTATCATTAATGTTTCATTTTTTAATGGCCGTTTTTATTAATTTATAATTAAGATTCACAAAACAAAATGAAAAATAAAGAAATTAACTACTTTACTTTTCACCCTCAATGGTTTTGGTGTGACTGAAGGTTCGATTTACTGAGATGAAAATTAATACAGTTGACTTTTTCATTAAAAAAATAACTCGAGAACATAAAAACATCGCGCGTAAAACAACGATATTAAAAAACTCGACCTAAAAATTTCGATGCTAAAAGTCTCGATATTTCTTAAAACATCGATGTTTTCAAAATATTTACATCAATTTCGTATCCCAACTTAGAGGCTGCAGAGTTGGCGGGGTTCTCAGCGAGTTTACTGCATATTTTTACCACTAAAGGTGGCAAGTTTCTTCCCCCGCTGGATGGTGAGATCTGTCGCCGACTGTCACGACGGATAGGGGGGATTTTCCGTTCAGGAAACTCCCCCAACAGGACATCTCCGCAGACGGGACAAACATTAAGTCCGTGAATGGTCTCCCGACATGTGTGGTAATGTAGTACATGTACGTACGGAGTGATGACAGGCCACAGTAGAGGAATGAAAGATAGCGTGTGGTCTATCACCGGTTTGTTAGGGTACTGTTCATCTGGTGTTGATCAGAGAAACCACGGAAAACTACCGATCAGAGCAGCCGGCTGCTACAATTCCCCTCCAGACATTGCTGAACTCGACCTAGCTGTCTAGCTAGTGTAGAAAATCTGCCATTGTCGAGCCTTAAACCCAAGGACCTTCCGGTCAGAGTTATTTTAGTGACCTCAATTGATTACCTGAGCCACCTACATCGGTAATAAAACATCGACAATGTAAAAATGTTGATCAAAAAACATCGATGCTAAAAAACACGGTTTCAACAATTCAGTGATAAAAATATTTTTAACATGAAAACATTGAGCCATAACGGCCAAGTTGGGTTTGCCGAGAGCCAGTGACCGTCTGAACAACCTAAGCCGCCTCTGTCGATGTTAATAAAACATCCACAAGGTGAGAACATCTAGTACAAAATATCGATGTTATAAAAGCATGCGCTTCAATAATAAAAATACTTTTTTTTTTAATTACAAAACCCTGTATGATCTAGGGGGCTCAGACCGTGCACCACCTCACCGCTTTGGTTCAAAGGGCCGCAGGTTCGAGCTCCGCCTTGGGCATGGCTGTTTGTCCCTTGTCTCTCATGTATGTGTCGCCGCGGAGGGCCTCGTACTCTGCTGACCCCAGATCAGAGCCCGCAAATGTGTCGGTGTCTAGTCCACGGTCAAACATGCGTCTCATCGGGACGTAAAGGGTAACCGACTGTTGGCTGGATAAAAACGCTAGGAAAAAATATCGAGTTTTGAAAACATTGACAACGCCCCCGCATCCCCACTTGGCGAGCTGTAGGGGGCGTGGCTTTCAAGGAGAGCCTTCCGCGCTAACGGCCAAGTTGGGCTTGCGGAGGGCCAGCGGCCGTCTGTGGGCGCCGCTAAGGAGCTCTTTGCAGTTGATCCCCCTGGCGATTATTTCGGTATTACAGCGGAGGCGTGCGCGCATGCGCAGAGCTCTTGTTCGGGGATTAAAGTCGATTCGTTAATGAGCGATGGCGGCGGTGGCGGCGGTGGCGCGGCGTCTGAAGCGGCGATATTGCAAAACTTCGCCAAGTGCCCGCCGAGCGCCGGCCCATTGTTTTCTCTCCGTCGCGACGCCTCGCCCCCCCCCCCACTCCCCCGCCGGTGCGTGGATGTTCGATGCGGGGCGTGGGCTTCTGCCGTCAGAGATCGCCGCGTTGGCTGCCGCCTTGCCTCAATGGCGCTATCTCCCTTAAGTGGTTGTCCAAAGCGAGACCGCCTACTACAGCCGGCTCTATGCCACAAACACCCAACATCCGGCAGCAGATCCGAAAGAGCAGGTTTGCAGGAGACTGGCAGGGGATGGAGGAGAGCATGTGACGCAATATTTGTATTAATCTATCGGAAACCTGAAGGCATCTCAAAGGATTAGAAAAGATGGTGCTTCACAATTGCTATGCTTCGATACTGAGACGAGATGTTTTCGTTAGAATCGGGAAGAAAATCCCTGTGCTTTTAGGAAGCACGCTCTATGAAACAAGATGTAAAGAACTAAGAATACCATCTTATAGATGATTTCTACCACATATCTTATACATATATATGATAGTTGTTTTCGCCTTTAAAAAATAAAGCAAATCTGTAAGGATTTTAATAATATAACATAGAGTTTCTAAAGCTTGGTTAACTTGAAATGCGGCTTTCATCAAGTACGTGTAACGTTCGCCCTCGAAAACTTAATGTTTCAAATGTCATATTGTCAAAATGACAGTGAGGAGAATGCAACTTAATAATATCAAAATTTTAAAAATATTTTATATTTCTCTCTCCCCCTCGCTCCCTCCCTCTCTTTCTCTCCCTTTCTCTTTCTTTCGCTGATATTCTCAAATACGTAATAACCTACTTATTTAAGAATACCTAATAGAATTATGTTTCAAAATTATTCACAAAATTATTCCTTAGAACGCATTGAATAATACTTACTTAAATACATTGTTGTTATTATTTTTTTTTGTTTTATAATATTTGGTCGAATATGCTTTCATACGAGAGATACTTAACGGAAGTAATGTCAGCTATGAACTAGTTGAACGTCACCACTTATTAGCCCTTTCATTTTATTACAGTCTGGAGGGAAGATCAGGTCAAATGCTCCCATAATGGCACCGCTTCCTTTGACGCAGGTGGAGTGCATAGGAGGCGTTGCAATGAGTCAACATCAGCCGCCGCTCGCGTGACACTCCAGCGCTCAGCTCAGTGTGACAAACGGAAAAACGAGAATGAAAACAGGTGAGGCTAAAACTTTTAACACCTCATCCCCTATTCGCTCATCTATCTTTATGTATCATGTGCGAGTCAGATGTGACTAAAAAAGCACCATAACTGTGGCGCATTGACCAACGAGAATTGAAGGAATACAATTTGCTCTGAACTTCGAAGGATACGTTAATAGAATGAAAGAGCCTATAAATGTACTTAAATGTGTTTGAACGTGAGGAACACAACTGTAAATCCTAACTGTAAATCCTGAAAGGGATTATACAATGAAAAACACAAGTTTACTTTTTTTCTGAAAAACACAAATTTACAGAAGTAAATAAAAGAATCAAACCAGTTCATTAGAAAAGTAAGAGTTGCTTTATTTTAATATTTGAAGTGTGCATCGTTGTCGTAAAGGGAAAAACTATAATATAACCCCCAAAATACGTTTCCTTGCAAATTAAAAATATAAAGGAAGAGTACAGTGGTAGTCTTCTTTTAATAATACTTTTTTTTACTGATACACTATTCAATATTTCCTGTCTAATGTTTTGCTGAACAATTTTTATTCTTGAAACTTTTCACGTGCAGAATGTAACACTTTAAAACTATTCATAATACAAAAACGTTTTAATTTATTTTTTTACGTTCGCAACAATCGCCTGTCATTTCAATGAACACAAATCCGAGGCCATGCAAACAGCATGAATATTTCACGAAGGAATTCAAAGCATCAATTTACTTTCTGATTCCGCCGGCGCAGCGCTGATGTTCCCGTCCGGGAAGCGGCGCGTCTTCACGTGATCTTTCTTTCGCCGGCTGCCTTCGACAAAAATCCCAGTCGCAGCGCAGATATTTCGAGGGGAGCATAAGAGGGTGGGTGGTGGGGTGCGGCAGGCGCCCAGGCACCGTTTTCCAGGCCACCGCCCCAGGCAGGCAGGTAGGCTGCGTAATGACGCTCCAGGGCCTCGGGGAAATCAGGGCGGGGTGGTGGCTGCCCACCCCGCCCCTCCCCGCCCCGCCATTTCCCTTCTCGCCCCCTCTCCCTTACGTGCCCCCTCCGGCCGCGACGAGCCTCGAGGGCTAGACTCCCCGCTCCGGTTCTTGCCCTCCCATCTACCCTTTCACTCTCTGCCCATTCCAGCCTACTGTCCGCTCCCTGCCCGCCCTTTCTCACTTCACTCCCCGCCCATTCCATCTTTCCCCTGCCTCCCGGTTTATCTTCCCTCCCATTCCCACCCACGTTTCATCATCCTCCCCTTACCGAACCATTCCATCCTCACCTCTCCCTCCCCACCTATTCCCTCAATCCCCTCTCCCCACACTATCAATCCCCTCTCCCATCATCCCTCCTCCTCACCCCTTCCCCGCCCATCTCACCCTGCACATTCCACATTCTACCCCATCCCTACTTTTGCCGTTAATTTCTCCCCACTGCACTTTCCCCTTCTCTTCCTTTCCTCACCCGTTGGGCGGGGAGCTTCGGCAACAGAACCCCATCTCCTCCCCTTCCCCTGCTGCCGCCTTGCCGCCGCGCTCGTCCTCGCCCCCGCCTAGGGCTCTTGGGCGGTCGCCCCGTGATAACGGGCCCTTTCCCCTCCGCGCATACATCATTCGCAGCCCCAGGTGAGAAGGGTCGTGTGAGTCTTACGCGGGTGCCTTTCGGCGTATTTCAAACGCTCACGCCTCCAAGATTTTCGATTCACTCCGATGAAACGGTACGCAAGGGGAATGAAATATATGACTAAAATAAAGTGCATTCCTATTCTCCAACAACAATTATTTGGAATTTTTTTAATTGAGGGGTACTTCATTTAAAGAAAATGCAGGTTTAGTTATTAGAAACTATATAATATTTTGGCAATTAAGATCAGTTTCAATGAATAAGAAAATCTACATTATTTTTCTGAGTATGTTTTACAATAATGTGGTGTAACGCTTCCATAAAACCCCACCAACATATAACAGACCTATTACCATTTTTAGCGAACCTGAATAGTGAAACAGAAATTTAATCGGTATTTTTTCCAAGACGTTCCTTGAAAATAAATGAACATTTGGAGTTACCGTATTACCAATGTATTGATCATTTCTTTTTATTCCTTATTTATTATCACAGAGGTTTTGATGAAGAAAAGTGTTTATTATAGTATTGTTTGTAGATTGTTATAAAAATGTGTATATAGAAATTCAGTGTTATCATTTGCCCAGCAATTCTAAATAGAATGTGTAAGATCAGTAAAAATCGCTTTGGCATTAAAGCATGTTTCTATACATCAAAATTAAATTTAGCAGCGCAGAGGAAATGAAACATTTTTTCCAAAACATTTTTCGTTACAAAATTAGGTTTGGCAAGACTTATCTTGTATAGCACTTCGTAATACCAAAAAAATGTAATAATATTTGTACAATTCTTTTTCACATGTTTTTCACCGTTGTTAGCTTATTGGCTTTACAAGTATTTATTAATAAATTTTCTTTCTTAAAATTGATGACATTTATGGTCCAATAGCTATAAAACAGAATCTGTTTTTATACAAATTATCTTTAAGCTGCTCAAAGAATTCCTGTGTTGGGGTAGGGAATTCTTTAAACAATTCGAAAATCATTTGAAATTAAACAATACTTTTAATTGCAGCTCTATAGCAAAATCTTGAATTTACAATATTCTACTTGAAATTCGAACTACTCCCAATTTCTTCCTTTTAATAAGATGACACTCAACAAGAAAGCACAAACAGCTCAGTCGGAAAGGGAATTGCATGTCAAGAAAGTCTAGGACCGACATGTATTCCGTAGAACTGAGCCCAATCTCGTGTTGCAGCAAGTTCGCAACCTCTATCTTCCTTCTCACTTCCTCTAGTTTTGTTCGCACTTCTCTTGTCTTTCGGGCATTTCTCACTCACTCCCTCTGTTTCTCAGCCCCTCCCTTTGCTTTTTCTCCGAAAATACAACGTTAATTGTGCATCCGATAATTAGAGTAATTTGGCATTCCACTTTCCATGTCTTCACGACTTTCTTCTCATTACTTCAGCTGAAGGAGTCCCTCAATGTCGTCTCGGAGCTTCTTGCCGTTCACAGGATGTCACAGAAAGTAGCACCCTCACGAGAAACTAGGCGGCACAGATACATGTTCATTAGATCCAAAAATATCTTTAAAATAATATCTTATGTTCTTGAAAAAATTAAAAATAATTTCATTGAAGAAATATTTTCATTTTATTTTCTTTCCTTTATAATGAGCATAATACAGTCTATCGTTCTCAGTTTCCTCAGAGAGCACGGACATTTTTTTTCTTCTGGAAATTATTTTTTATATAGTGACATGTAATCGTTCACATTCAGAAGTGCTCTCCGACATCAATCAATTCATATTGTGTTATCCTGCTTCCAAATAATGGAATTCGACCTTAAATCTATCAACTTCGGATTATATCATTATTGTTGGACATACAGGATTTTTATTAATACACAATTTACAGAACTGTTGACGTCAGAATGAAGAAAAAACAAATTTCGTGAACGAAAGTATGGAAAAAAACTATTCAATATGGTTGAAAAAAGTCATTTCGTTACTCAGCGCTTATCTTACCCATTGGAGCAAAGATATCGCTAACAGAAAGGCAACAGCGTAAAATCTAACACACACATGAAAACGGAGAAATTAGTGCGACATGACAATTCCGAATTTTGGAAGAAAGATTTTCTCTGGAACCTGAAAATTCATATTTCCATCGAAATACGGATAAAAGGGAAAATCTCTGCGTGTGTGTGTGCGTGTGTACGTGTGTGTGTAGTGTGCACGTGTGTGTGTGTACGGGGAGAGAGAATGGACAAGGAAGAGGAAGGAAATAATGCGTTCGGTCTTGGACCGTTCGTTAAGGTACTGCTCCGACATATGCCTAGTATTGATGGGAGGAACCACATAAAACTACCGCTCAGAGCAGTAGGTTGCTGGAATTCTCCTCCAGACAGCAGTTAAATCCGACCTAGCTATCTAGATAGTGTTGAAAATCTCGTAGCGTTGGTACCAACGGTCTCTCCGTCAGAGCCGTTGCACATTCACCGACAATGGTAGCTCTGAGCAAAAGTTAGGCAGTCTTTATGTCCGACGGATTTGGAGTGCACTGCATTGTTAGCAAGTCACGTACTCCAAAGTGCTTATGGCTGCATAGCAACAGAGTTTGTGGAATGTGTAAGCCACTTGAATAAGATATAACCGTAGTTATTCAACAGTTCTGGGTACTCAGTCTCAGGGTACCGACAGCCATTTAAACGTAACGTTTGCAACTGAACATTTCTTTAAAAAATTCCAAATCGTGCATGTTTGTCAATACAGCACTTTTCTGTCGAAGAGTGTTTCGTTCTGTAATAAATTTAACGGCCAATCTTGCTTCCACCAGACACATGAATGCACAGCGACGACAGTTACTACACGGTTCGTCAATCATTCGTGTATTTATTAAAGAAAATGATTGACGGTTGATTACTTACTCTATGCTTTCCCTGGCGACATTAATCTCTACCATTCTTATATTTTGACGTTTTCTCCATATTGTGTTTATACTGTGAATGGGTACCACGTTCAGCATTTCTAACGAAAAATACACGTCATATTCTAATATTTAATTAAGCTGCATTGGGAAAATGGGTCTCGCAGTTTGTTTTAATTGCTTGCATAACATAAACTATATAAATTGCATTGAAAATTGAACTACTTGTAACAAAACTCAAACATAAAATGAACAAACTAACTTCACTCCATTATAAATCTACGTAGCAATTCACTCATTTGGTCCAATATCAACAAAGGACTGAAATATCCAATCAACTCCGTAGGTAAGTATAATAAATGAGAAATGACGTATTTAAAGCATTTTATTATAAAATGAAAAATATTCTTACATTGTCTTAAATTGATTTTCTTTTATTCTATAAAAAATTTGCTAATGTTTAAACTTATAATTATTTAAGAGAAAGATATTACTTTTTACTTTTTATTATTTCAATATTTTACTATTTGATTGTCGTCCACTCTCCTAAATAATTACAATGAATGCACACGAATATTTGAAGAAGAAAATAATTTTAATAAGAAGAAAACTTTCTGTGGCAGAACATGTTTACAAGAGTAAATGTCTCATTAAAATCCGCAGGAGATATCTCAACGGTATTCGTACTTAATAACAGTAATTGAATGGCGTGAAATTTTACAAAAGGGCTTCAATTATGTATTATGTATTGTGTTTTAGACATTAGAAAAAATTTTAAGATTTGCCCATTCATGCAAAATATTTTTCATCACTAATTATACATGTCACAAAAAGTAACACCGTTTTGGCTGTGCTGTTAAGTATACACGTTGAACATACAAAGAATAAATCTCAAATGAACAACGCAATTAGGACTGATAAAATTTCGAATCAAAACGGGTTTTGAACACAAAACAAAGTACTTGAAAAGTGATAGAAAGCTGATACTACATTTAACAGGCAATTGTTAAATGACTAATGCTAATGTTAGGGGAAACTGTTCCTTGCCTTTGCCTTCAACGCCAAAATTACAAATCTAAAATACTTTCACAAAGGACTCGAACCCACAAATTAGGTGAATATTATCTAGGATACTGATCACACAAAAATTTGGACATACTTTCTCTTTAGAATTCTTTTTCAATCTATTTTAATCATAACATCGTTCATCATAATTTTGCAAATCCTTCACATTGTGAATTGCCACATCAACATCACCATCACCAAGATGAACACCAACACTAACACTATTGACTGATAAATATATAATACAATACGAGCATAGATATTTTGATATTTTGAGAATACTTACATCTACTTTGTTCAATGTTTGGGCTAATAAAGCAGCGATGAAATTCCGCAAGTTTGAAGAATAATTTGTCGTATGATAGCCTTTCATCTCACATTGCCACAATCCAAGAATTCTTTCATCAACTGACGATGTTGGGGCAAGATATGACACACCAATCACAGAATTTTTCCCATTATCGTGAATGTTAATATCTCAATTTTGGTCAATATGTTAATACATATTAAAGACTTAGTTCAAGGTTGACATAGTTGAAAGTATCTAGATTAGTAAGAAGGAAAGCAACACTTTGATCATAATTGAGATTTTAGATGAACATAGCAGCAGACTTCATGTGGCTGGTGAGGCTTTTGTAGTTTCTGGCTCAAGCTTTACAATTCAATTGAGGTGTGATTGCGAGAGACCTTAACTTACACTTCGAGGAGTTAAGGACTCCAAACTGAAACTTAAAAGTCTAAAATTGGAACTTCAAAGAACTGAAAATATATAATATACACTATTTGTCCATTTAGGTGTCCTAAAAATTGAAAAAAAATGAAAATGAAAAAAATCTCGGTAGATGCTAATTGACTCGTATCTGCTGACTGCGTCCACGCTGTTCGTGAGAGAGAGAGAGAGAGAGAGAGAGAGAGAGAGAGAGAGTATGATTGAGAAAGTGAGAGAGAGTTAGAGTGAGAGTGAGCGAGAAAGTGAGAGTGAAAGAGTGTGTGATTGAGATTTTGAGAGAGTGAGAGTTAGAGAGGGTGTGTGATTGAGAGAGTGAGAGAAAGTGAGAAAGAGAGTGAAAAATAGAGTGAGAGAGTGAGAGAAAGTGACAGGGAGTGTGAGAGAATGAGATAGAGTGAGAAAGAGTGATAGAGAGTGTGAGGGAGGGAGAGAGAGAGAGAGCGAGAGAGCGAGCGAAAGAGTGACACAGTGAGAGACAGTGAGAGAGTGAGAGGGAGAAAGATGGAGAAAGAGGCAGAAAGGGTGAGAAATGGTGAGAGAGGGTAAGAGAGAGAGAGAGCGGGCGCACGAGAAACCGCTAAGGCCCGGGGTAACGAGGCACCCCGTAGTCGACGAGCGAGGAAAAGGCGCCTATCGATTGTCGCCGGCGCTTGTTCTCGCGATACTCCTTTAATTAGCCCGCTGCCGGCGCTGCGCCGCCGAGCTTGTGTTCACCCTTACAATTAGCGACAAAATACATCGCTGGAACACGGCTCGCAGAGCGCCGTCACCCCCGCCGCCATCACCCACCGCCGTTGCCCCTTCCTCCGGCCCGGCGCTCGCCCCCTCCTAAGCTAGCGGGCCTGTCGCTGCCCTTAGACAGCACCCCAGCCATTGCTCCTGCAATGGGGGCGGCCTCTGGGAGGGGGAGGGAGGCGGGCGCGGGGTGGTGACGGAGGCGGGTCCGTGGCAGGGAGGAGATGCAGACGGGGGTGGCAGAGTTTGCGAAACGGCGGGTAATGGTCAAGGGCAGGGGGTAGTGGTGAGTGTGGGGGCGAGAACAGATCTGGGAGGAGAGTGGTGGTGTAAACGGGGACAGCAGCAGGGGCGGGGGTTAGAATGGGAATGGAAGCAGGGGCGGGAATGGGAGAACGACAAGGGATGAGGGCGAGGAGTTGGGCGCAGGCAGGAAAGAGTCAGATAGTGTGGGGTCTAAGGTGGAAGTGGGAAAAGGACTGAGAGCGATGATCGGGGCGAGAACGGAAAAGGGAGAAGGACCGAGAGTGAGGGCGGGGGCTAAGGTGGCAGCGGGAGAAGCGGCGAGAGCAACGGCCGGGGCTAGGGCGGAAGCGGGAGAAGGGCCGAGAGCGAGGGCGAGGGCTATGGTGGCAGCGGGAGAAGCGGCAACAGCGACGGCCAGGGCTAGGGCGGAAGCGGAAGAAGGGCCGAGGGCGAGGGCGGGGGCTACGGTGGCAGCGGGAGAAGCGGCGAGAGCAACGGCCGGTGCTGGGACGGAAGCGGGAGAAGGGCCGAGAGCGAGGGCGAGGGCTCTGGTGGCAGCGGGAGAAGCGGCAAGAGCGACGGTCGGTGCTGGGACGGAAGCGGGAGAAGGGCCGAGAGCGAGGGCGGGGGCTAAGGTGGCAGCGGGAGAAGCGGCGAGAGCAACGCCCGGGGCTAGGACGGAAGCGGGAGAAGGGCCGAGAGCGAGGGCGGGGGCTAAGGTGGCAGCGGGAGAAGCGGCGAGAGCAACGCCCGGGGCTAGGGCGGAAGCGGGAGAAGGGCCGAGAGCGAGGGCGAGGGCTAAGGTGGCAGCGGGAGAAGCGGCGAGAGCAACGGCCGGGGCTAGGGCGGAAGCGGGAGAAGGGCCGAGAGCGAGGGCGGGGGCTATGGTGGCAGCGGGAGAAGCGGCAAGAGCGACGGCCGGTGCTGGGACGGAAGCGGGAGAAGGGGTGAGAGAGAGAGCAAGTATCGTGAGCGGGGGTGGGAGTGCTCCCTCGCACTAGGGCTTAAGCCTCGTTCTGAACCGGCGGTGCGCGCGCGCCCTAGCGACGCGGAAGCAAACAACAATAACAGTCGCCGGGTGCGCGGCGTCCGCAGCGATGCGCTTCGGCCGTCGGCGCCGCGGATTCCTCCGCGCCTTCCTTGCTGCGCCTTTGTAATTCGTCAGCGCGTGTCTCCGCCATTAGCAGTATCTCCTCGTGCTCGGAGTTTTCCTACTGCTGTTGTTTACCGTCAATTGCGTTTTAGCTACTTTTTTTCTTTTTTCTTTTTTGTTATTTAAGGTCGCTTCAACATCAAGATCATTAGCAACCACTATCGGAGTTAACGTTGTGGTAACTGTGAAGATGAAGTGATATGGTGATGATAACGGGTGAAAAGATGAACACAAATACAACCATGCTCGAGGCGGGCTCGTACCCGCTATCCTTTGATCCGAGATCACCACGATACTACTACCTTAGCGATCTCGGCCACCAGATCGGCTCTTTCAATTTTGTTTTCTTTCATTCTTCTCTTTCTCTCGTTCTACTTGAATATCTCTCATGTTCCCTTGCTTCATCAATCAATAATCTCACTCTAAGGTCTTTGGGACATAGAATAAGATTCAGAAATCTAATTGGAAATTTTAGTAACTCATAATTGCGACGTGTTCTCGGGACTTACCAGGAGCAATGACAATGTCTCAAGACTGGCATTACCTATAACTAATTATGATGTTCATGACATAATTTTTGCCACTTTTTTTACTATTTCATTTTCCTTTCATCTCCTTGGTGTCTTTCAACTTCTCCCAGTCTTTCCCTCTCGCAAACACAGTTAATATACCTGTTATTCAGTATCACTCGAGAAGGATTATATTTAAGGTATATTTACTGAAGCTTTTTCACAAATAAATGAAAAAATTCCTTTTTCAACAGAACATTGTATTGGTACTTTATCGAGAATTAATGTTGAGATTCATTTATGAAAGAGTTCACACGATTTCTTCAATTGATTGCTGGATATTTTTTATATTTTTTAACTTACTTCTCATAATTTTTCACGGATGGAGACGGCAGTGTAGGGAAATATACAAGAGTTTTACAAGTAGCTGACAGTCCTATTCTTGCCATGCTTTAAACTTGTGGTGTTATATGATGATTAACATATTTGTTCCCTTATTACGTTTACCTCCAATTTATCTCTTACAAATGTTTATTAATTTATAATATACCGTTGCCTAATGAATTACGCTCCCCAAGCACCATTGTATGTCAGGTCCCGTAACTTAATGATCTATGGGGCAATGTAAATCTATTTACACACTTTAGTTTCAATTCAAGTAACTCTTAATGTGACACTTGCGTGATTGTTGATGATCGTGGGAAATAGGAAAGATGTACGTTTCACCCTTACGCAATTTGGATATCTTTAAAAGAGCTGGGAAGTTCGGAGAATTGGATGACACTTGTTTGGTAACTCGATCACCATTTGTTTGGCATCCATTTTTCATATTCTAGCGCGTTTCCGCAAGGTCTGTTTTCATCCGAGAGCACTACTCGAAATAACCGATAATACCTTTTGCATTTTAATGACAATCGCACACCCGAGCCGATAAAATATTTTTGTTTATGCTACGCACCTACGCGAGTTATAAAAATACATTTTTTTCTTTGTAAGCTCTGTGAAATCAAAATACACAATGCACTATATTCGTTTCAGAGGAAATGATACATTATGCATGATGCAACACAATTCCATAACATGGCGTCCAGGAACCTTTGGGAGGAGTGGATGCGGAGGAGAGGGGAGCAGGCGGTGACGTCAGCTGGGACGCCTCGGCAAAGGGGAAGCGTTCAGAAAGGACCGAGCGGACAGGCGCCAGTCTCGACCAAGGGGAGAGCCGAACGGGGAGAAATGGTTTCTGGCAGAAGTGGGTGGCGAGTCAAACGATAGAGTGGGCGATTATATGCACTTACGTGTTCACAACACTGCATACGCCAGCAGATATACGTGCTCTCAAATGTTGAATACGCAAATTATGGAGAATCACAAAGTACTCCTTGCGAAAAAAACAAGAAAGTGAAGAACGGGCGATCCAAAGAATGAACCATTAAAGGAATAGCGGAAAAGTGTGTGAATGAATGAAATGCGTCCGGTCGGAGAGTAAACTTTCGAAATTGTAACAGTTTGAAGGAAGCGAATGACGAATGGATAAACGGCAAAGATCTTAGATAGAAAGGGAGTAAGAGGGAGTGATAAAATAAAGGAGAGAAGGAACGTTAAGAAGACGTAAATCACGTTAATGAAAGAGAAAGAACTTTAAAATGAAGGAAAGAAGGCTGAAAAAGGAAAATAATGAGAGAGTTAGAGGAAGAGAGCAAATATAAAGAGGAAAAAAGGGAAAAGAATGCTACAAAGAGAAAGAGAAGAATAAAAGAGGGAAAGGAAGGAAAAAGAGGGGTAAATAAGAGGGAAAACGATCAACGAGAAAGAAGGAATATGACGGACAATGAAGACGGGTACAAAAGTAGGAAACGGAGGATGCGTTGAGAGGTAAGGAAGAGGAGAGAGGGAGAGATAGAGAGAGAGAGAGAGAGAGAGAGAGAGAGAGAGAGAGAGAAACAAAGAGAATGGACTGGCGGGCGGTGTGGCAGGTGCCCTAGGCGCAACCGATCAGTCGTCCTTAATTAACGAGAGCAAACCGAAATGAAAAATAACGAAACTAATTTTTCCATATCCTATGTTTTGTTTTGCTCTTTAAACGAACAATTTAAAAAATAATTGAGGTCTGATCAGAACTTTAATTAACGCGAATGTTCCAAGAGGGTGGTGTTTTTTGTTGGCGGTTCAGTGATCAATTGGAAAAGACGGGACTAGGGAATTCATTTTAAATGTGAGTACCAGGGCAACGAAAATTTAGAAACACTGAAAGAAATCGAAAAGTTTTATCAAAGCCTTGTTTTCAAGAAAACATTTTAAAAATGAGGCAATAATTCACTTTAAAATTGTGTTTTTTCTACACACAACCCATTCAATGTCATTATAGTTCAATATTATCTTAGCATGCTAATTTATTTATTTCATCGCAGGAATAAATTTACAATATATTGAAAATTAGCAATGTATTTTGTCGACTTGCTCCTCAACAAATCTTCAAATTGTATTTCCATGTATCAATGTATTTCTCAATTAAAGAGCATCGATATAACTATAGGGATACCTGATAGAGTAAATAATATACTTATCTTTGCAATATATTTTTTTTTCATTTTAGTAAGTAGAAGCAATCTAGTTTGCAATGTGAAAGAAAGAAGATTTTAAGTATCTAGGTCAACCCACAAGAAGCAGGTCTCCAACAAAAGGAAGAAAGTAGAGTAAAACCGGACTTTGTAGCGTCTTGAGAAAGGAGGCAATTCGATTTGAGTAATGCTTTGTCCTGTTTCTTCTTCTCAATGCCTTCCATTTTCTTAAATGTCTTCAATTAGCTTAATCCCGCGTCGTCAAATTTGATTAAACTCGTGACTTCTGTCGTTGCACTGTCCTTTTCTGTTCTTTCATCCAAACGTCAACACAATTCTGGCCAGCATGTCAATTAAAATATTCTTGCCTTATCCCTTCGCCACTAACCACTCATGGGTTATAAATTAGTCCATACATAATAATTTAATGTATTATTTAATGCTTCTAAAACAGTCCATATTTAATGTATTAATGTACAACAAAATCCCTTGTCGACTCTTTGAATTTCAATATTCTTTCACTATTTGAAGTTTTTAGGTTTCAGAAAGAATCTGAGGCGTATGTAAAATTTAATGTATCGTCATGGTGTAAATCTGTGTAATTATTCAGATACGCCGCAAACTAGTCTTTCATATAACTTCAAAAAGTCTAATATTTTCATTTAAAATTAAATCTCGTAGCTTATTTTAATTTAGGTTAATCAAGGTTCGCCGCGATCAGGTAACTGCACTAACTTGTTTTTATCACTTTTCACACTGCGTATTTTACAATGAAATTCGATCAAAGCACATCTAATTTGTTTGTTTATCAAATTCAGACTTCGAGGAAGTAGTTAAGCAATAGCATGACGAAATTAGAAGCAATCTCCGAAGCTTGTATTTAAATCAAACAAAATAATTACATTCTCTAATTTTCTTAAAATAGCAGTATTTAAATTGTTGATTTGGGCACATTGTAAATCACAAGATACGATAGTGTTTTGAGGAAAATAATTTTTCCAAATTTCATTATTGATAAGAACGCTGTAATTTTTCAGAGAATAATTAGAATGTCAAGTGATTGTTCACCGACTCAGTCACTAAGTCAATCATGATCATTTTCTTTCGTTCCTACACAAAATTTTAATCGGGTAATCACAGAGACCGCATTGTGGTGTTCGTGTGTGATTCATCCAGCACCAAGTGATTAAGAGTCAAGACGGACATCTTAAGAAGAAAGTTAAAATTACACACTGGCGCATCAAGAGATGCTATAAACACACCGGGGAGTAATTTTGAAGGAAGTCTGGCTGGAAAATACGAGTGCAAAATTTCGGCCGATGTTCACCTCCCCGCAAATTATCGCGTACTCTGAAAACTTATTAAGACACTTACGAGTATTTAATTAAAAAATCTACACGAACGATCAAGCTGGCCTTACTATTGGGTGGAAATAATCTTTTACAGTCTGGCTTGCAAACGGCGATTTCGAATTTACTGCGGTCACGATGACTGCGCGGCGGTGATTAAAGGTTAAATAAATGACAAAAAATCGTTCGCCTCGTGTAGACCTGGTGAAGTTAGCTTCAGGACCGGAGTTGTTAGGTTGCTTTGATTTTCCACTGTTCGCTCTCAGGTTTGCCATCCCAATCTAGACTTTTAACACCGAAATCCATAATACTTTTAACTTTCAGTTTTCGTCTGCAGTCCAGAGCAATTGCTCTGGCCTCTGGAGCAATGGCTCTCTAATTTAGTCAATATAGTACAAGGCCGTCAAGGCAGGTGTTTCGGTAAGTACGTCGCTCCTGGAACGGTCGGCACGTGCAGGAAAGCAAATGAAGGGAATGTGACCGTACGGCATGTAGTGCCTGGATATTGCAGTGTCCCCTAATAGAAAAAGATGTTGATCAAAAGGTGCGTAAAAATTATTCCTGTGCTGCAAATTTTATCACGTCTTAATGATAGGGAAATTAAAAACCACATTTGAAAAGGAATTTTTGCATCTTTAGAATTATGCGTTTGACAATTTCCCTTTCTGTAAATGATTTCGGGTGTATATTATTTAGTGCATAAATTTGTAGCTCAGAAATTTTGTACATTCTGTTTGTGGTACTTCTTCCTGAATTTTTTGGAGAGCATACAATTAATTTGATGGACTACAACAATCCTTAGATTAGGTGGAATCATGTGTTTCATTAACAAAGGCATTAAATATTTTAGTTATATTTTTGTTCTAAAATTTAAAGGAAAATGACATATCTTCTAAAACACGAATACTTTTTTCCCTTTTTTCTTCAGAGATATTGTAGTTTTCAGTGGTATGATTCAACGCATAATTCCTTCGCGAATTAAATTTTTTTATGTGATTGTGTACTCCGCGACATACTAAGAATTTGGCGTAACCACCACAATGTTAAAGAAACTACAGCTCTTCCCATACCACATTCAAACTACTCTCATTAAACGTCTATGTTTTGTTCAGCGCACCACCTGCTGCGCCCGTCATTTTTCCTGGAAGAGAACTCTTATTACTCGCTCTAACAGTCGCTGCGATCACTCGCCTTGCAGAACTCCGCTTCCTCTGCACTCACAAGCACGCTGTTGGGTGGCCCTGACCTACGAAGTAGAGCGTCTCTAAGGCAAACGTTTTCATTAAATTAAGAAACTATTAAGACCCAAAAGAATCCTGTGAAATGTCATTGTATCGCAGCCATTATTGCCATTGAGTTAGTAACCAACCTGCAATGCGGTGTTTCACAGACAAATTAGAGAAAGTAGCAAGTCTGATGCAGCAAATCTCGGATAACCATCAGTGTAGAGAACGGTCCGTGAAAGAAAAATGTTATAAGTGTAAAACCGGGACACTTTTGCGTGATATTTATTTCATATTTGAAACACAATGAGTGAAAAAAATGGTTTTACTTTTTTTTAACAATTCTCATGATCATTTTGATTTATATTCAAAGAGTTTTCTGTTAGATTTCTGTTTTCACTGATAGATTCATAAAACCAAAATTTTATAATTTATCGGCTTGTTGGGCATCAGTACCACAAAAGAATCCTTACCACGAAAGCTTACAAATTGTTCGTTTACAGTGGCACTCTCACTAGCATTGCACACATTGTTTCTTCTCCGTGAGGAGAGATCGTAAGTAGCTGGAGAGTGCACCCTAGTTTGTTTGGATCCTTTGTTCTTCTGTTCGCTCACATCTACACGCAAAAAATTGTTTTATGATTACAAATCTTGAAATGTTTATAGTCGCCCCAAAACTTACACTCATATGTTTATATGCACTACACTACCACAATGCCGAGAGACTAATCGGAAGTTTAGAGCTTTTCCCGGATGAGGTGAAACCCGTCTGATGCGGTACGCGGCTGGTGCGGTACCCGACTGGTGCAGTACCCGGCTGGTAGGTGATACCTTGTTAGGAAAAAAACCGCAAACCAATGAGTAGGTCGGCGCCGGATCTCACTATCCAGCGAGGGAAGTTCACATTCACCTTCTGCAATAAAAACGTCCATTACTCTAACGAGAGTAATGACCTCAGCAATTGCCGCGCCCAGTACCACTAATTAATCAATAACAATTAATCAATTAATCAATAACAATTCAGTGATGATTTGTATGAGATGAGCAACTTTTAAAGTATTTAGCTCTTTAAAACTAATGTTAATGTAAACAGTTATTCTTTACCATCATTGTGTTTGTAGAAGGGTGTCTACGAGTTCCGATTGTAATACACCTACTGAGTTTGAAAAACTTTCATTTGTAACATAATTTTGATAGCTTCTTGAGTATCATTTTCTTCCTCAATGCCATTGAATTCATCAAATTCTTTGTTCTCAGAATTTTTCAATACTCATTCTTTTTTTTAATAATATTATTTTATGAGTAGTAAACGATTAAACGTCTCAGGTGTACACGGAATGTGACAGAAACACGTTCTACTGGTTTCAAAACTTATTCTAAAATTGAAATTTTAGTCCTGTTAGTTCAACAGTTCAGTTCTAAGAAGGCGCTTGACTGCTTATCAGCACGAATAATAAATTTATCACATCCATTCGAGAAGCAAATACTAAATAAATAACAAGTAATTGACCCAGGGTTTATCAGAAAACATATATCCGGTTATATTTTTCTATACAAATGAGGTAAACATCAAAACTAGAGATGAAAGAGATGAAAGAAAACTGTGATGACCATATCTCAAGATAGAACAGTTTTCGAGAAATGTTAAAGTTAAGTAATGGGACTGAATCTGAAATGTCCCCTTTGTGCGTCCAAATGTCAACATTATATGGACATATATTTTGGGCAAATTGAGATGTCCCAAAACCAGATGTGTCAATGAAATATTTCAACAGAATATTATACTTTTATTAAAACCTCATCACTCACTGGGAGAATACTTATTATAACCGTTTGGATAGTTTCGAAATCTTATGACAAAAAGTTTGTAAGATTTAAAATATTGTTTTTGTAACATTACCTGGTGGTGTTTACAAACATGTATATTAAACTAAACCGATCTCAAGAAACAAAGCAGGTCCAATTATTTAAAAATGAGACTACAGGTGCATGAGCCTGGAATATTACACAACCAAATAATACGCGAGTACAAATTCAGTCAATACAGAATATTTCTTAACATGTAAAATGCTTGGCATGCACATCGGTGATTCTGTGAAAATCTATATATTTAAAAAAATAAGGTATTCTGCCATGGCTTCGTTTAGAGCTTCTACTGAACCGATTGTAGTATTTTTTCCTTTAAATGAAAGAATGTGATCCCTAGATGTGTTATCAGATATTGTTTGTGTTGATTCACCAACATGTACGGTGTAAATTAATTAATTATCATCATTCTTTAATAGTACGCTTATCAGTAGTCAATTGTTTTCTTCCAAAGGGTGCCTGTTTCAAAATCGATTATATGAAACGCTAGATTGAGTCCACGTTGCTTCATGGTGGCGCTGCTTGATGTTTTGTTTTGATTGTTGAGATTTGTTTACAATTCGTCACGGTTTTGTTTCAGTGTAATAATTGCATTGTGGCGTTGACAGTTTGCATGTATTTGCTTTTGTGATGTATTTTATAGAGAACATTCGGACAGTGGGTTTTGCTCGGTTGTACTGAAGTAGTGAAGTTGTTCACAGGTTATGTCGAATTCCGAATCGTTGCCCACGCGCCCCAAAAGACGCAAACGTACATTAACTGGACGCAGAGAATGAGAAAGTCAGCGCAGAAAATGTCAGTTTTGTTCTACTTTGTACTTCCCATGCGAGAGAAATTCTGCAAACGTGTTTACTTTGTGTTGCTTAAATGGGAAAATAAGTTTACCTTCGAGCAATATGCCAGAAGTAATCAAATTTGTTTATAGATGATACATTAAAAAATTTATAAATAATATCCGTCAGTATAATAGTGCTCTTTCTTTTGTGTCATTTTGTGTATTATTGGAATATGTGGGCCATTTTGCATTGTCACCTGGTCATGGACCATACGTGTTCAAACTTTCGGAAACTACACATCACACAATATCTTCGTTATAACCTGAAGATCCAAACAATGCAACATATTGTGAACATTAGTCTGGGCACAGTATTTTACATTTATCTCAGATCTCACCGTCAAATTTTGACGGGTTCTCAGTAGTTATAATTAAATTTATTGCAATGAGAAACAAAATAAACTTATACAAATATTTCCAATAGTTTGTATTATAAAGATATGTTCACCTACATATTAAAATAATATTTTCTTTTCTACATTAGTGTTTCTTCACCATAACTCGAATAAATCAGTGATAAACGGATAAATGTAGGGCCGGATAAGGCATTGAATTTTCTGGTTAATACTGTTCCCAGAATATAAATAATCATAATAAAACACCAACTGTAAATGATAATTTATTCACTAAATATAAACATTCAGATATACTCGTACTCTGTGTATGTGTGCGAAATAAGAGTTTAATAAGGAAGATTGTTCCTTGATGGTTGGTGAAATCTAAAAAAAAATATTTGAAACTATTTCCAACCAATAGCCAATAAAGACGTTCACTGTAATATAACAAGCATACATTCTAAGAAGTATGCATTAAATAAAAATTAAAAATAACAATGAGTAAATAATGAAAGTGTCTTTAAATTGTCGTTTTTATTAGTTGTGTATCTCATTTATATAAGGAATACCAGTAATATAAATCATATGAATGGTTTGCATGATTCAAAACAGGTACTCAATCAACTTCAAAACGTACTCTACTTAGCATAATCATAAGTTAACTAAAAATACTAAATCAAAGACGTGCACCAAGGATCTCCTTAGACACGAATAAAACAGCGACAACCGCACATGCCCTTCAGAACAAAGTCCGCGGCCAGGGAACTAAGCGACGAAACCACATTTTTTCCGCCCACTCCCTCAGATTCCGGAAGCCTGACTGTTGTGCTGGCATTAATACGTCTTAGCCGGTCGGTGAGGCGAGCGGCAGGACGCCGCCAGACCGAGGAGAAGCGCTGCCGCACCGGCGGCGGCGAGCGCGACAAATGAAAACATATGACGCGCCGCGTGGAGAAAAGGACTGGCCGGTCGGTCGCCGCGCAAGAAAAGAAATCTGCGCGCGGTACTCAGGAAAACGTCGCTGGCGCTTTTTCCCCCGCGCGGTGGCGGCGGCCGGAAAGCTTTGGAGGACATTAGGAAACACGAGGAGACTACGGTAATACAAATGTATCGAAGTTTAAATTTGATTTCGGCGCAAAAACGGGCACACACGGACGTTCGCTCGGTCTCGCTCATTTTAATTTCTGTTTCCTGTAGCCCTTACTTTCGTCCCGTCCTCAATATCGGTTTCCTATGCGCGTTTTCTTCTTTTTTCGCTATATTTATGGCCACAAAACAATGTTTTATTATTGCTCGTGGAAGGCTCTGGTTAGGTGCCAAGAAATGTGGGCTGCCGGGGGAACGGGGGCGGGGCGATGCCTTGGCGGGCGACAAGCGGGGCGCGGGAGAGGGCGGGGGGAAGGGGCGGGGCGCGGCGGTGGAGGGAAGGCACGAAGAGGAATTCCACAAGATTAAACTAAAGACACAGCAGTGGCAAAAGAAGAATTGACTGTTCCAAAGAGGAGGAAAGGGGTGGCATCTCGCCCTAAAGACGTCTTCTTGCGAATCTCCCCCGCTCCACTCCGGCGCGGAGCAGAGCAGAGCGGCGCGGCGCGGAGCGGCGCGGCGTTGGCCCGCCTTTTTCGCCGCCTACGTCGCCGCCCCTGTCCCCCCTCTCGGCACCGCCCACGCCCTCGCCCAGGCCTCCTGCCCCACCCCACCCCGCCCCGCCCCGCCGCCATCTTCCCGCTCTCGATCGCGCGGGGGGGGGGGCGGAGGTGGGAGCGGAGGTCGGAAGAGCGGAGGGGCGACAGAACAGGCAGCGACGATCCGCCTCCGACGTCGACAGAACTTGGTCGGAAGAAAGGAGAAAGAGAATTTCAATCAGGAGAAAACTGTCCGTAATAAAAAGTACCCAAAAACTGGCGGGTACACAGCTTGTACGAAATTAAGTTTAATCGCCTTACCTCGTCCGGGCATCAAAGAAGAAGCAAATGAAGATTAAAGACATGTATCTCCGCGGCGGCAGGCGGAAAGGGGAGGCGGACGGGAAGGGTGGACACTCCCTCGAAGAGATACAAGCGCTGCTTCTTAAGTGATAACAAGGTTACGCCCAGCGTCGCCAGCTAAATCAAGCGGAGGAAAAAGCGCTGCGATGCGTCGCGGGAGTACAGTGATGCTCTGGGTGCTTTAAGGCCGCGCGTCATCCCCGACGTCTTCTTCCCGCCCCCTCCGAGGACACCGTTTCGTGACGTCACGGGCAGACGACGCACCACTCGTCCTCCGGGCGTAAGTTTTCGTCGTTCCTCCCGGAATTTATGGACGGCATTCTGCCGAGAAATATCCATTGTAGTATATCAGTACAACCTCCTCATGAATTCGTAATGGTTCTTCCTCTTTATAGTGGTTTTTCATTTATTTAAGTTTTTTGCCCTTTTTCTCACACCTATTGCATGTACGAAAATTCTTTGAATGAAAATGCAATTTAATATTTTAATCTATTGTATTAATGTACAACAATGCGCATCAAATAGAAATAATAAATATTAGTAAAAGTATTTTCATAAATAAATGATGTATTTGCTACCTTTTCATTTACCAGGAAATATATTTTGATGTTTTTAATTTTAGCGTCACAGTGTTTATGCCTGTTTACGCAACAAGTTACCTGTGCAATAAATGTAAGAGAAATATATTATAATATATTCATTCACTTACATCTTGTAATTTCATTGACAGTCTTAATAAGTCTATAAATTACGAAAATAAAAAATATATAAAATGTTGGAAATTGTATTTACAAAATGTATCAACCTAACTATATTAATCAATATTGAGCGTGTATCAGTAATCCATTAGTTATTTAAAATTCAATGTCGGCATTTCTTCGATCATGATAATGCGATAACGTAATTTGCTTCATTATTATAAATTTATAATTTACATGATTGGCAAGTGATGGCATTTCTAATATTTCTTAAAATTATCAATTAAAAAATATATAGTTCCCCTTCATTTTTCATTTAATAAAATAAAAAACATGGTTGTAGTAAATTTGATGAATTTATTACTAATTATGTAGAACTAAATGAAGTTGTGTGTGAGCTGACATGACATAAGGTCATTCTCGATCAATTTTGAGAAAAACCTCGCACCACGTAAGCAAATAAGATTCAGCAGAGTAAATCCCACACTAGTCATCGTATATCTTTCAATACTTTTCATGGATATTCATAAAAAATATTAATCGGTACGTGAAAGTCACCTAACCAAATCCAAATATTAATAGAAGCATATAAGTCAATTAACCACAAGTTGCAACATTCGCCATATTGGTTCCCCTGAGGTGTTTATCGATAATTCAAGAGGATGCGACCGCA
Organism: Teleogryllus occipitalis; assembly: GCA_011170035.1. Lineage (NCBI taxonomy): Eukaryota > Metazoa > Arthropoda > Insecta > Orthoptera > Gryllidae > Teleogryllus > Teleogryllus occipitalis. The sequence goes on from BLKR01000981.1 coordinate 308,328, forward strand.
GGACGAGGCTGGCGAGGCTCCATTAAGATACGTTTCAGGAGAAATGGGCCAATAGCGCCTCCGCCGTCGGGCCCGTAACTGCGCTGCGCGGGCGGCGGCTGCGGCGAGCTGCGCGCGCTCAGTGGCCGGACGGCGCAGCGGTAATCATAAGAGAATTACCCAGCTGTTAAGAGCGTAATTGATAAAATAAGCGTAATGGCGGCGATAACGACTGCGAGGACGATAATGGCCAACAGGTAGGAGGCCGCATGCAAGTGGCGTGAGGAGGGGGGAGGAATGCGAGGTTGGGATAGGTAGGCCACCCACCATTTCGCAGCTGCACGCAGACTACGCCAAGCGACACTGCGCGGGCAATGCAGAGCGCCTTGCACGTAGGCAACCCGCCATACGTGACGGTGTTGCGGGCCGAGAGCGGCTGCAGGAGCTCCACAGGGGATCACCCGGCGATAAAGACCGGCGAATGCGTGAGGCGATCGCATTCCGAGAGAATTCTCGGAAGTCTAAAGCGCGACCAAGTCAGTTTTAGATGCACAAGACGCTTCTAAAGGACTTGGGTGTTAATGTCACTTCTGCTTTTTAGTACAGTTTGAAGTGTAATGGTGACCTAGTTCTTACTAGACCACATTGGCCTCGATTTATTAAGCGATATTAATAGTATTGATCAGCAGAATTTGACAATCTCCATATTATAAAACTTAATTATGTTACTGTATATTCAGTTGAGTTTATTAAAAACAATACTCCTTTTGGAGTTATGTTGTGGATTCACGCCATTTTCATTTTAAACACATGAATGTCACATACTATATATAGTCTGTACTTCATTTTTCGTTCTTCATAAAAATTCCTCAACTAGTTTTTCCTACCCATTTCTATTTTACGTGTAATTAATTTCTATAATATTTCTTTTAATTAATTAACTAAAAATCTTTATAATTTTTAACATTATGTCCTACAGTGAATTCACACTTACTTGTTTACTATCATACTCTTGCCTTCATATGTTACTTGGTATTTTTCTCACAATTAATTATTTACTCTAATTTAATTTAAGAATATGTAAAATAATTCAAAATAATTGTCTATCCATTATAACAATTCTAAAATAACTTTAGTTTAGGGAATGAATATGTGGAGCTATGCGGTTTCATATGCACCTTTTTATTTGTAAAATGAACTTACCATATTTTTGTAAAAAAATTGTAAAAATTTTGTAAAATCTTCAACATCTCAACAATATAATGTTGGTGGCGTTAAAGCGAATGCCCTCTTTTCAGAGAATTATACAAAAATATAAGCAATTTGTCATCCAAACAGAAAGATATATTAATATGAGGTAAGCAAATATTATTTTCATTATTTATTTAATTAAACTTGCGAAAATTTGTAAGTTTAATAATAATAATAATAATAATAATAATAATAATAATAATAATAATAATAATAAGAAGAAGAAGAAGAAGAAGAAGAAGAAGAAGAGGAGAAAGAAGAAAATGAAGCATAATTACGGAGTAAAGTCATTTTATAGTAAATCATAATATACATTTGGGAATATATAACAATTTTTTTGCATACTATTACAACCTACTAACTGAAGGGAATAGTTAATAAAATATTAAGTACTTGCAATATAAAAATAACCTTATTGATATAAAAATATAAAAATATCTTATGGTGTGTACCATACATTGTGTAATTTTTATATTTCTGGTAATGTATGGCATTGTATAATAGCAATAAAATGTTAAATCATTATTTATCAAGCGCATATATGTTGCTGTTAAAGTGAAAATCTATTTAGTTTCTCGCAAATATTTCTTTTAATATTACTAAAGGAATGTTGTGTTATAAACATCGCAAAGAACTTGTATCAGCACACAAAATTAAAGCCAATATACAGTATGTTTCCTCTTGATTGTGCACAAAACGTCAATAGAGATATCTGATGACTCAATGAAATAATTTCACACTTTATCACAAAATTCAATAGCAACAGATACAGATCAATAGCACTCCAGTGGCAATATCTATTGTATGCACGTTTATTACACCTCGAAATGCCTCTAACGTTTACAAAAATGCTGCCTAAATCAAATTATTTACTTTCACAAATCAGATAAGTACCACAAACGTAAACTGTTTCACAACGCACGCGGGAATGTGGCACGACCACACAAAACACATCAACGCAAAATATTTCAGCTCTTTATATTATATTCGCAATTCCAGCCATCAAAAGGTCGAATGGTTTAATAATTTCGTAATGCGAGCCTCGACGAAACTGTTTTTCCGACGGGAATGAATAGCGCTGCGGATGGGGCCCGCTGAATATGGTGACGTAAATTACCATCACTTGTCCCGCTCAGTGGCGGTATGAGAGCGGCGGTGGCCGGGGGAAGAGAGCGGCGGTGGCCGGGGGCAGAGGGCGGGGGTGGGGTGCGGAGGTGGCGACGGGGCGCGGAAGACCTGACACGGAGGCGCTTGCTCCATTAAATCTTCCTCGAGATGGGAGGGGATGGGACGCCACCGCCCTCGCCTCACCTCAACTGCCGCTGCCGCCGCCGCCCTCCGCCCTTCACCGCGCGTCGCTGAGGCTGCGCGCCGCAATCTGGTGGCAGCCACCTCACCCGCCCTCCGCCCCCACCTCTGCCCCTGCCACCTACTCCCGCCCCCTGACCTGGTGCCCCCCTCCATGGGGAGTCGGCCTCTTGTGCGCGGTGCGGCAGACTGCGAACGGCGGCGGCGGCGGCGGCGGCGGCGGCGGCGGCGGCGGCGGCGGCGGCGGCGGCGGCGGCGGCGGCGGCGGCGGCGGCGGCGGCGGCGGCGGCGGCGACGGCGGCGGCGGCGGCGGCGGCGACGGCGGCGGCGGCGGCGGCGGCGGCGGCGGCGGCGGCGGCGGCGGCGGCGACGCCTAAAGGTGCACACGTTCACGACGCATTCGCCGCGCGTCTTAGAGGGAGGCGCCGCTCTGTAGACAGCGCAAACAGGATGTCAAAGAATGTTTTGAATTGGGAAAGTACTTACGGCATATTCACACTAAATAATTGAATCGTGCTAAGGAGAAAGGGAACAAGTCAAAAATTCAATTTTTTTGCTTATGTTGGTAAGTTTCTCTTTAAGGCAACGCAAATTGTACCGTGAAGAGCGTAAGCACGTCATAGCAGTGTTTAGACTTTCGTTAATGTATTCACACAGAAAAATTGGACAGGATAATATGACATGTGTGAGTATTATTTAATGTTTTCTTCCTCTTGAAAAGTGGCAAGAAATGACTTGTTCCCTTTTTCCTCAGCACGATTCAATTATTTTCTCAATGTGTTTCCCTTCTGTGAAAGAAAAAATGGAATATTTGACTTTTACTGGCTGCCAAATTTAATGAAAACACCTGAGTAAAATGTATGTTCTGTGCTTCTGCTGATGATATCAAGTCAAATTCCTTTTCATCTGTCTTTTATTCGATGCATGAATTCATGTATGAAATATTGAATACATTAATTAATTAATTAATTAGTAAATAAACGAACGATTGAATGGATTTATTAATGAAAAATCTAACCCATACCCAGTTCTAATATCTATAAAATAGAACCAATATACACACAGTGAAACGGTTCGGTATTTTTTTATAGCTCTACATTTTTTATGTTTCATAGTACCATGCAAATTACATATAAATGGTTGAAGCATATCGAACAACTTTATCTACTTCGTAATATTGAAAACATTTTTCCTTAAATATTATGACTTTTCTCATTTAAATGACACATACATAGCTCCAACTTCTTACCTTTTCTCGTTAATATTACCATAAATAATAATTCTCTGCGTCACGAGTTTAAATAAATTTATATTGACAAACGTCGCAATTAACTGTTATTACTTCAAAAGTTATTTCTCTTCATTCATGTGTTAAAAGCAAGAAGATTCAAAAACGATTAAAGCAGCAAACAGTACGACTAATTAACAAGTAACAAGTTTACTTTCAATTACGAGAAAATGTAATTCATTCAAAAGAAATGGAAGCGAATTTATGTGACAAAACCTCCCGAAACGTATTATCGGTTTAAGTTCAAGAGAGAAATAAAATTTTCATCATAAATAAAATCCCCTTCGCTTCGAGTTGCTTTGATTTTCATGATACTCCATCAAAACCTCACTCGTTTCCCTCGACAATTCCACATTCAGCCTCGAGGAGAAAGTTAGAGGGTGGATATCGCATCAACCGCCCTTCGCTGGCGCTTTCCGCGGAAATCTAATCACAACTTGCGCAGTTTTCTCTTGCGGCAATCGACAGTGGACGAACGCGCGGGCGGCGAGCGGCGGGAGGAGGGCGAACCAGGCGTTTCTGGTGGGCGGAAGCTTTCGCGATACCAGTGGCCGCACAGCAAATTGCGAGGACGACATATTCTTCAAAGGCTTCAGTTTTCCTCGAACTCACCGACCTCTAGCGGTTTTCCTGTGGCTTGATTCCATGTTCTTCAGAAATTTTCTAACTAGAGAATAGCCATCTGGCCAACTGGATGTTTCGTGAAGTTTTGCGATTTTTCATGATTTAAATGTAAAGGAGAAGAAAAAATTGTTTTGGAAAGATGCAGTTCTAAATAATTATTTTATTAATTAAATTATAAGTATTATAAGAAATGGCACAATAACAATATACCTGTAATTTACAATAATATCTATAAGAAATTAAACTAATATAGAAACTTTATTTAGAAAGATTTGTTCCAAATTTCGTAAAATCAAAGAGTTGGATGTGGTTTTCTTCAAATTAATATGAACATTTGAATTGTTTTTAACTTGTTAAAAAAACTATTTTAAATGTTCATATTAATTTGAAGAAAATCAAGTTAAAATGGTACAATCATGTATCGAGAATGCCAACATACCGACTTCCATTCATAACTATGAACTATAGAACAGAAGGAAGAAGGGACATTGGCAGACCGAGAAAAAAAATGGGTGCCGGAACAGGTCACATGACCTAAACCCTGTCAGGAAGAAGAAGAAGATTTAAAATAGTAGCAGGTTGCACGTATCTTTGTCCTTATACAAGCTACATGCATTTCTTTACCATGTTTACAGTTGTACACTGTTGCCACTCAGGAATCCTCGTAGCCGCAAATAATGACCCAAACTGCGAGTGAAGTTTCAACGGGCGAAAGAGTTGGGTCCAAATATCAATTTCAATTACTTTGTGGTTTGAATATAACTGAGCAAGGATTCTAATGGCTATTATTCCATTTCAAACAATTATTCACGCATCTGTGACTCCTCTCTTCTTTCCTAGAATCATCCGGTTTTATCATTATTCATTTTCACTCTTCAATTTATTATCTCTATTACTAATTGTAAGTTTTATACCTTTTTTAAATTTTCTATTCACTAAACATATTAGAAATGAAGATCATTTCTTCTGGAAGCCTTTTCAAAACATTTTCTTTCTATAATTCTTGTGTATCTCTAAACTTTTCATTTCATATTTCTATATTATTCATAATCCCCTTTAATACTAGTCTATTTTTATTCGTGTTTTTATTTTGTCCTATTAACAACTTTCGCCAACATACTCGCACTTCCTACACTTATTACAGGAAGTTACGTTATTCGCTCTCCCCAAATATGGCACATTAACGACGGAAATCCCCGCGCCATCTAACGTTAGCGTCTTCTCGTGTAGAAAGTTCGCCGACCTGCGCTTCGATTGAGGCTGAACGGCGCGCGGACTCAGCCTCCGCCCTCCGAGTGGCCGGGCGTTCGGACCCCATCGTCCGCGGGGCTCGGATATCGTTTGTTTTGCCTTATCGATTCTCGATCAGTGGTTCGCGAAGCCGCCGCTCGCGGCACTCCAATCGGCCCGCGCCCCGCGCGGCTCCGCCCCGCTCAAGGCGACCTCGAGTGGGAATCGTCCCGTGTAATTTCTGGGAGAAGCGCAACAACTCGCGTGGAATATCACCGCCATTGTCCAAATTCCATTTCTTTCTAACAAGTGGAAAGCGAAAACAAATTAATGTGGTTTTCCTGAATAAATTATAGCCTCTTTTTTATCATACAGAACTCTGTTTTAATTGTAACAAGTAAATGTAGTTTTAATAACCGTGTCGTCACTACGTATTACATGTGAAATATGACAGGTGATGTTGAATAATAATAATAATAGGTTGTGGCATTTACGTCAAGATATTAAAACTTTCTTATGATCACCCAACTTAAATTGCAAGAGTTTAAATATTACAATAACTCTAATATTTAATGTTGGTTATTCAGTTTGAAACGTTATCCAATACTTTTTTTTTACTTTTCTACAGTCATTTATTTACTTTCCTAAGTTTTGCAGTAACTTACCTTCTGTATGGACGTCGATATACACTGCACAACTTATCTGGATCGACAGGATAGTGGTTATGACGGAAATATGAAAAGAGTTGAATACTGATATATGCGTTCTCTTATGAAGGAAATTATGAAAGGGAATTATAGGAGAGAAATATGAAAACAAAAACCGACGTATGTTAACTTCTAGTTAATTACTAAATACCTAAGCCTGAATCATTAATATTAAGTAAAAAAATCTTGTATTTACCACGCACGTTACTGCTTCGAATGATCAATCGGGCAATAAGAAGCTCTCCGGCTAAAGGCCCTGAGGTGTTGTCTCCGCTCAATCGTTAGAACCCTTATAACGCTCTTAGTGCACACATAACTATTTTAAAAACAACTGAAATGAAAATAGGATCAATTGCGGAAAGCCTAACCGCGCAGCCAGCCTACCAGCAACGAAGCGGAGACACACGTCGTCGCGAGTTGGTCACGGCGAGTCGAGGCGAGACTGTGTTCAGCGAATTGATTCATTGATGTTTCCTGGTACGTCAACTACTATGGTCATTAGATACGGTAGATGTCGGTGTCTTCCCCATAAATCATCAGCTGATGTCACTGCAGTACATCAGGCCGGGAGGTCCTAGAGTTCGACTCCCGACAGTAGCTGGATTTTCGACATCAGCTATATAGCTGAATCGAATTCAACCGCTGTCTGGAGCCGAGATCTAGCGGCCGGCTGCTCTGATCAGCAATTTTCTGTGGTTTCTCCGATCAATATTAGATGAATGCCGGAGCAGTACCATAAAAAACGAGCCTCGTACCGCACATGATCTTTCCTTCCCCTTTCGTGTCCCATATTCTCCCGTTACCCAAACTTACACCTACTTGCCCGCACTGGCACATAAATCGGGAGGCGTGTCTGGAGCTTAGAGCTTGTTCGAGCTAGGGCGGTCCCTCGCTATGAGAGACACCTGGACGTGGTAAAAACTTGCTAGCTAACATGTATGTCAGCAACGGATCTCTCCATCCGCTGGGGTAGAGCACCCCATCTCCCATAATGAAAACACGCCCTACACTTACGGGACTAATCACCATAGCAACTGATCGGCTCGGATACATGAAGTGATCAATTAATTAACAAATGAACGGTGAGATCCGGCGCCGACGTACACGACAGCTTACAGTAGATTTGACCCTCTAGGTATGTCCTCCCAGTGGGAAACCGTCTCACCCATGTCAATTTCTAAGCATCAGACTGGTCTCCTCTCACGTATGGTAGTGTAATGCTTGTAAGCGTAAATGAGTGATTGAGGGGAAAGATAGGACAAAGAAGAGGAAGAAAAGATCGTGCGCGGTTTGTGCTCCTTTTGTTAGGATACTGATCCGTCATTTATCTATTATTCACAGGAGAATTTGAGGAAAACTTCGGATCAGATCAGTCGTCCAATACAATTATTCTTCTGCAGAGAGCGGCTGAATTCGGCCTAGCAATGTAGCCAGTAATGAAAATTCGCCACCGTTGGGACTCGAACCGCAGCGCCATCTGGTCCGTCTTGCAGTAGAGTTAGCGATAATGCTGGCTCTGACCTCAAGTCAGCGGGTGCGTGCAGTGGAGATCTCCAGTGGACAGCGGCGGGGGGTGGAATGTGACGGGGGCGGCAGGGGCAGCGAGAGCGGCGGAACGAGTGGGGTTGTGACGATGGGGGGGCGGCGGATAGTGCATGCGGGGAGCGGCTCGGTGGGGACGGCGGGGGGCGGAGAGTGCAGGCGGCAGAATGCGAAAGGGGTAGCGGGGCGGCGGAGGCAGCGAGAGTGGTGGAACGAGTAGAATGGGGCGGCGGGGGCGGGGCGCCGGGCGTGGGGCGGTGGGGACGGAATATGTGGTGGAATGACGGGAGCGGGGACAGCGGGGCCTCTCGACAGTTCGAGGGGGTGGAGCAGCGAGGGCGACGGGGGCGGCGAACTGCGCAGTGGGTGGCGGGGGCAGCGAGACTGGCGGAACGAGGGGGACGGGGTAGCAAGGGTGGCGGTGGGGAGGGAGGGGCGGGGCGGGCGGGCGGGGCGGGCGGGGCGGGGCGGGGCGGGCGGGCGGGCGGGCGGGGCGGGGCGGGGCGGGCGGGGCGGGGCGGGGCGGGGCGGGCGGGGCGGGCGGGGCGGCGGGCGGGAGCGGGGCGCGGGCGGGGCGGGGGGCGGGGCGGGGCGGGCGGGCGGCAGGTGCGGGCGGGGCGGGGCGGGGGCGGGGGGCGGGGCGGGCGGGGCGGGGGGGCGGGCGGGGGGGCGGGGCGGGCGGGGCGGGGCGGGCGGGGCGGGCGGGGCGTGGGCGGGCGGGGCGGTGCGGGCGGGCGGGGGGGCGGTGGGGCGGGGCGGGGCGGGCGGGGAGGGGCGGGGCAGGCGGGCGGGGCGGGGCGGGCGGGGCGGGTGGGGCGGGCGGGGCCTGGCGTGGCGTGGCGTGGCGGGGCCGGCGGAGCGGGGCGGGCGGGGCGGGGCGGGCGGGGCGGGGCGGGCGGGGCGGGGCGGGGCGGGGCGGGGCGGGCGGGCGGAGCGGCGGGGTGGCTTATTGCGGCGCGGTGGGTGGCGCGGGGTGCGTGCGGGGGAGGGGCGGGTGCGACGTCGCGGGATAGACCGGCGCAGGGCAGCGCGAGTCGCCGGGCGACGCGACGGTGGCGCCCCTACAATCAGGCGCCATGAAAGAGTGATGCGGCGCTGATGAATTCGCGGCGGCCAGCGCCCGTCACAACCCCCGCGCGGCTCATCCGTCAGGGGCAGGGGGCGGGGCGGCGCGGCGGCCATACCCCAGGCCAGGCGGCCGGGCGTCGACGCCTGGGACGGCTCTCGACCTCACTCCCCCGCTTCCCCCTCCCGCGATGCTCTCTCCAAGAGAGCAGGGAATCCCCACCGGCACATCCAAGACGGTGCTCAGTTGGGTCAACAGACCTCTAGTTTACACGTCTCTTTACTTTGCCTTCAAGTACAGATAGTAATTCAAAAAACACTTCATTTAAATTAAAATATTACATTTTAATATACACACGTCAAATAAAGAAAAAATAATAAAGCAAGTGAAATTGATAATATTTGTATTGAGTGTAGCATTGATACACTCCGTTGACTTTAACAGCCTACGTAGTATACAAACCTTACGTAACCTGTTTCAAGATGCAATTCAGCCCTCGGGCAGAAGATCCTACATGCACGCAAAATGTGTTTTTGACGTGAGATGAACAAGGAGTTGAAAGAATCTCACTTTCAAGTCAACCAACTAGTGCGATTCTTCGCTATCAGGACTTTTTCTTCCGCGGCATGTTTCCGTTATTTTCCCCATTTTCTCTTCTGTTTGATATTTACTGTCACTACCTTGTCTTTTTTACCTTACCTTTGCTATTGCCAACATCAATCTCTTTTCTCCACATTTTCTTTTAAATTTAATTAATAATAATAATAATAATAATAATAATAATAATAATAATAATAATAATAATAAATGATTACCTACTTTAAGAACACAGAGTTAGCTCTTAAATACCCTTGTATTCCATTTCACGGACGGTCAGAAACATTCTGACTATTTAAAATATGTAAAGTTGAATTGACAACTTGATTCGCATGAGTCTAAAAAATATTTCTGCTTGATAATGAATGCTTAGATATATGAAAATATTTGTCCTCACAATTTCAGGCTTATTTGATGTAACAAACAGTTCAGTGCATGGTCATTAGGTGTTCGTTTCAGGATGAGCTACTTTCACTTCCTAACAATGATTTACAAAAAGGGGAATACATTGATTGATCCGAGCAGTGGAACGTATCACTCTTAGGAGCCATTTGTCATTAACGGTAAACCTGAAATTGATTTTAAAATGTCATAGTTAATACTTTGAAGCGAAAAACTGCAAATTTCCTATTGGATCAAGTGACAAACATAATTTTTAAGAATACTTAAAATATTGATTCGTATTGTAGTAAACTAGAAAAATGAAGATTTAAGTTTATTTATTAACATATTCGTAGTACTAATGCAGTACTACGTGATGCAAGCAGGTTGTTGCAAGCTGAAAAGTAGCTAACCAGTGTCGATTTTCGAAAAAGTGAAAGTGTCGTGAAACTTTCGTGAAAGTGTCGATTATCGCTGTATACATCCCGTCAGTTTCCTACGGACGAACTACCGTTTGATGTTCACCGGTCGCGTAATATACTGACATTCGGATAGTATTGATAGGTGATTCCATGGAAAACGACCGATTAGAGCAATCGTCAGTAGATGAATTCGACGAAGCTACGACACTAAAGACGAAAACCCGCTATCATCGGAACTCAAACTAAAGCGTTCTAAAAGGTCGGTAAAAGGTCGTTCTAAAAGGTAATTTTTAGACTATTGCAAAAGTGACAAGATGTTCAAGTTTTCTGCTAAAACATTGGGACTGTAACCGAGAAAACAATAGTTACTTATGTTCCAACTGGTAAAAGTGACCATTTATTTTGCGAGTTGAAAAGGTTGCGACACGAGGCCGAGTGCATGAGTGGAGCAATCCTATGACCAAAAAAAAATCACTTTTCTCACGTGTGTCATACATTAGTTTTAGAGACTCTTACTGACTTTCTTTTTATTTTATTTCAAGTACACACTTCACTTAATGATACATTAAGTTCAGTCATAGCTGATGTGGTGAGACGAAAGTATTTTGTTTTCTTTGTTGAAATCACCGATTTTTCTGAACACTTAAAGCACTAGCACTAAAAATTGAACTTTAGCACGCTAGACATACCCTGAAACAAACGCTTTTACTAGTGGTTATCTAAACAAATACTTTATCTGACTGCACCAGTTACTACTGACCTTAATGTGTAGTATAATATCTTAATAGTACCCTATTAAATAGTTTGTATACTTGAACTAAATTATAAAGTCAAAAAGGCCGTCTAAAATGTAGTATATAACACTCGTGGTAAAAGTCATTTTCTTTGGTTAGTAGAATTATCATATTCAGTCATATTAGCCTCGTAACCCAACCTTTCCTGCTCTGAAAATAAAATGTCACTTCAGCCGCTCGTATCATACACTACTCCTTTTTTCTAGTTACCTGCTCTCCGAGAATATGACTGGGACTGTTCGCAGTCATCTGCCATTCCCTTGACCCCAATCAGCATCTACAGAGAGGGCAAAAAGTCAAAACTGTTCGAGTGGCCTTTACATGGGAGTGGGAGGGCGGCTTGAGCAGGGGCGGGGCACCAGGGTTGGGGGAAAGGACGCGTGGGGCGGCGAGAGCAATGTAGCGGGAACGAGACACTTGAGACGTTAAGTCGCGACGCCCGACGTCGTAAGTACATCACTTCCCGGCGTGACACACTTCGACGCATGCAGAGGGCGCTGCGGCGCCGTCAATGGGAGCCAGGACTTGGCCCGCGGCGGTGAGAGCGTGGGCAGGTGGTGAGGAAAGCGCGGGTGATGGGAACGCAGGCAAGCACGTAGAACGTGGAGGGGACGGCGAAGATGAAAGCCAAATGGAATCTAAATTCCGTTGCCTTTCTTGCTTCACATTTTGAATGTAGGAGGTGACAAACGTCCGAACCAGAAATAATTATGTATGTAATATTTTCCTTTTTATAATATATCCTTATATATTTTTGTAATATATCCTTTTTTATAATATAACATCATTATCTTGGTACTGTTCAACACCAAGTAACTGAAACTTTGGATGGAAGTTAATCAAAATTGTATATTTTAGTTTCTTTAAATGAAAATAAAACAATAAGTTTGTTATACATGATTTATTCATTTATTATTTATTATCTTTGAAGATTAGGGATCTTTTAAATACTAAGGTCATTGAGACCGAAGAATGATGACACGGTCTCATGCGAAGATGATCTCATGCGGTCATGATAATGAGGTGAATGAAGATGGAGAAATGGCGGAATGAGAGACAGGAAACATGGAAGAACCTGGAGAAATACCTTTCGAGATCTCCTCTGTCTACCACAAATTCAACATACATTTCCCGGAGATCAAACTCAGGTCTCAGAAGTGAAAGATGTGGGCTCAAAACTTAACGTCACGAGGCCGTCTTGTGTTAGACTAGACTTAGTATCACTCCACTACATTGCTCGCGGAAGCCGCTCTAGTTCACTGAAAACAGAGGAGTTTAGGAAAAATTCCCGTACGACAGACTCGAGGAGAATTTGAGCCCTTGAAACTTTTATAGCGACAAGATGATTTGAGAACTGAACGACATGGGGAAGCATTGTGACATCAGACAGTGGCATCAGAAGCCCAAGCCAATCTGGTGGAATGCAAATTGAAACGCATCTCAAAAGAAGGAATGGAATGTGTGCAATATATTCACATCTATAGAATAAAAGCGGAACTGGAGAAAAATCTGAATGGCAAGGAGTTGCAAAAGGGACGAAATAAGAACAGCTGAAAAGCGGCATAGAGAGTATTTTAACTGAATACATTAAAACTGTTGTAAGTCAGGTTTAGGAGGAGCTACTAGAGATCAGAAATAGAGACTGAAAACATTTAAGAAAAGTTATGAGTAAAAGTAGCGGCGAAATGATTCATAAAGAATAAAGAAGGTAGAAAAGAACCAGGAAAAATTAAGGAATAAAAAAATGAAAAGAATAAACTACGTAAAAGAGAGAGTCAAATTATAAACATTGGCTAAAACTACATCAATATAATACCTATGAGAAACGATAATCTGCAAAAGAACAACCGTAGATAATAAGTGGAGTCAAATACTTGTTTTTAGTTCATGAAATACATCAGAAACAATTATGCCGCACAAATTCAGAAGTGATTTGAAAGGAATCGTACTAATGAGAGCCAAAAATATAAATTAACGAATCCATTCCCAAATGTTATCTGTTTGGCGAGTTCTCCGGCGATGAAATAGTTTGCAACGGTACACGAGTGCCAGAGACTCTTAGAGCAGCAGACAAATGAACGCTGCCGAAATCACAGCGAGCTTCAGGCACACATCTTCACCGGAGAAACGACGTTCATCTGCATATCTCAGGGGCGCCTCCTCTCAACAAACCGCGCTACTCACATCACTTCTTGACGCGCCCAACGCTTATGTCCTCTCAGTCTACGTCCTTTCTGACTCCTTGATACGAATCTTGTAAACCTTACGTTCCCGCAACAACGTATTCACATGAAGTGCCCGCAACCATTTGTAACGCCAATAACTAAATGAACTGCAGGTGCAGTACCACTCAGCAAACTTTGCTGTTGGTTGGCCTTTCTTTTGAGGTAATTTAAATAATAATACTTCAAGTTCTAAATACAAACAAGTATATTGTTCATGAATTCATACATCAAGGATCAATCTGCAATTTCACCTTCTCTGTTTCCCCTTGGGAATCTCCTAGCCCAAGGTTTCGCTACTATTCGGATTGGATATAATCTTCTTAGAAGTCGCTACTCTTTGGGTCCTATGTAATTAAGATCACATGGATATTCAAGAGGCGTCCATTCTCTAGCGAACTTAGCCCAGTTCTCTTCTCAAAAACCTCGCGTCCATGGTAACCGACGATCCATGTCGATTCTTTCCTCAACTGTTCTTTCACGATGTAGTACAACTCCTACAAAATCTACTTATTGTTATCGTAACACCGCCACCTGTTCAAGATCCTCCCATGTACGTCACATCCCTTTGCCTTCCCGTCTGTGAGAATTTTTTACAATGATTTATGACATTCGTGTAAGATGCTAATGGATAGTGATTCAAAAGACTATGTGTTATGGTAGCATTTAGGTTTCAATTCGCATAGAAAAATGCCAATTGAAAACGGCGAATTTGATTCGCACATTTCAAGGGAATTTTCTCCCTCATGTCTTCCCATTAATATGAAACATTCCTCAGTGCAACCAACGCAAACTTTTTGTCGCTTTTTGTCGCGAAATACTTTTACCCTCAAACGCTTCCCAACGTATCTACCACTTAAGTATTTGTTTTCAATTAAATGCAAGCATTTCACACGTACTCCAGTTATGTATATTCTGACGCTCATTGTTAAAAAAAATTGTGGTTAATACTGTCCTTTCGCCAGGACCATTACAGCAGCCACCAACTCTGTCCACCTACATGACGGGGCCAGCTCCACAGCCCTTCACGCGTCCTTCAGGAATCGTCTGGAGCTGCCATGCAAAAACCCTACGTTCCAACCGATCGCGTTTTTTTGTCGCTGCCGACTTTTAAAAAAGCGATAAAATCACGAAAATAACTTTCACAGTGAGCTGATATGAATCTAACGCCCAGATTTTACTATATGATGATATATCTAGAAAACACTCACGCATAGTAAACTCACATTTCATTCCAAAAACGCAACCTTTAAAATAATATCAAAATTTGTTTATCGGGTGTCAAAATTCAATGTTTCACTGAGGTTAATCTTCAATCAGAAAATTCCTTGAAACTTTCAAGGGCATCACCAGAAATCATCGATACGTTCAATTTCAAATGCATTTTCAGTAGTGAAGTTTCACGAAGACTCTTAGGTGTTCAAATCTTCTATTTCTTTGTCTTCATTATCTGAAAAATTAAAGTGGAATCGGGAGCATTTATAAATATCGATTTGTAAAACAATTAAATATTTGTATTTCTCTCCTGACGATGAGTTTGTCATGGATGTTCCTGAAGATCTAGCACATTTTCAGTCAGGGAGGAGATTCAACCAGTGACGGTTTGTGGCGTTGTTGCAGTGTTGCACAACAACCAGAAAATTCGGCCAATGTCCCTTGAGACGTTAACATTAAAAATAAATCACTTTAATAAGGTGCGAGTGATCTATCATCGAATGAACTTATCTACAAACGGTAACCGACGCAGAGGCCCCTTCGAGCATTCGAGAGCTGACGTCATCGAGGGAGTTGGATTTCAGCTACAACAACCGGGTGTCCTGACTTGCGATACGAGCCGAACTTATTCTTTGTATTATCCCATACTCTTTATATTATGTGGCAAATGATTCCCAACATTGACACGTGTTGCAGCACCTCTCAAGCCCGTGATGGATTTCAGCCACCGAGGTAGATGGCGCAGTTGCGTATGCTGGTATGCATCTCCGACGAGTTCTGTGTGTGCTGTTTTGAGTGTTCAGTGAACTACAGTGATTAGAAGTAGTAAAACCTCATTTATTACGAGTTTGCACAAAGTATTAAACGAGAAAATATTCAAAATATTAATTTATTCACATAAAATTGTCCGAAATATGTAATAACATTTGTTTTGACGAATGTAACTTAATCAAAATATTTTTTTTGTTTTGTTGATGTGCAATTTGGTATCCAAAAACCATTGGGCGCTTATTGAATTTCCTCCGAACTTTAACCGCTCAATATTAAAGGAGAAAAATATATGTTTTTATCTGAAAGTCCGTGCCCTAGGAATGATGTATGTCTGCAACAACCTGGTTTGTGCGGCACCAGCCGCCATTGGATTCAACAATCGAAACCCGACTGCCCGCGGGGGCAGAAGAAGGCGAGGCCGTGCGCTGAGCTACCCTATCCCCGGCGCGATCGCCACTCGCCGCCTAAGTAATTGAACATCACTTATCCGATTACGCTGCATGCAACATTACGCGTCCTCCCCCGTGTTGTTCATAATTAGCGGCGACCTGAAAGCTACCGCTGCCCACCTCGGCCACTCTCTTCCTTTCACCATCGGATGCTCCCGGCGCTGGCGGATTTCCGACTGATGTGTCCTAATGATTCGAGCCAACATGCGAGCGTTCTGAAGTGGGAGATAATAAGAGGTTATTTGAGTGGGACCATATGGAGCACCGACGCTCTTCTGTCTGGTTGTTCTTGATATTCTCACTTTGAGGCGCGTAAATGGACGTCTGTTAGAATACGCCGAGAGAAACACACATTTTTTGCCAAATAAACTTCTCTGTTGTCTTTTCTCTCTATTCGTTTTGTTCAATATATACCCATTTTCATTCCAATATCAAACTAGTACATTATGAAACGATGATGTAATGATGGGTGTTAGTACACGAGTGTGATTTTACGATACAAGTGAGGAATGAGCGAGTATCGTAAACTTCACGCGAGGTTATTAATACCTATTACATCGAGTTTCATACGTACTACATTTTCTACGACTTGACGACATTGAATCGTTTCATGGCAGTTCACATGCAGGATTTAGCCAAGGCCATTGTGACGTCGTGGAAATACACAGTAATCACAGACACGAGCTTCAATGATAAATATGTACAGGTTTATTCACAATATGTACGGGAAATAATTAAAGTTACTCTTAGCTCTGGTAGACGTTTACTCCCCTGATCGCAGGAGCGATCCTTAAAAATGCAAGGTCTGACTCGTAGCCCGCGCCACTCCTCAGCGAGCCTTATGCACACAGCATGCAGCTCCGGCGACCTCGGTCACCCGTGGAAATAGTGTCCACAACGGCGTCCCAACACATGGGTTGCCGTACGAGCCTAGCTCGGCTCCGCACCGCCCTGGGCGCAAGTTTTGTGCGTTCGCACGAGGGTTCCACTCAGCTCGACAAACCCCGCCCCCGCGCTCTGCGTTTGCTCTTATATAGCTCCCACCCACGTGACCTGAAACGTCACTTGGTTTTTCACACGGCCCGCGCTAGTCGCGTTGCTAGGCATTTTGGACATCCATTTCCCTGGATTCTAAGAATTTTGCACGCAACACGCTGCAAAAATGCGCTGTCCCGCATCTTGGGCATCCCTTTCCCTAGCTCTTAGAATTCTCAAAATACCTCATTTTTCTCACATCCTGCCTGGCCCCTGGCGTCTAATCCCTTGACGCAGCGACCTTGTGACGCCCCGCCGGTCGCTCTGTGTAGCCCTACAATACGTTACACCATCTAGCGGACAGCCTACCCTACCCCGGAGATGGCTTTGGTTTAGCAGTCCGTCTGCGAGGGAGTGCAAAGTTAAGATTTAACTTACTAAAGGAATTTATTTCCATTAAACAAAAGATGGTTCATGGAAAACCGTTTGTTTTCTATGTTTTCTGAATTTGAATCTTTTTTGTTTTGTTTTGTTTTGTCGCCATTCCACAAATTACTTGTATAATTTTTCGTACACTTTTTGTCATTTCTGCGGCAATAATTCCGACGGCACCAGTTTCGCTTTTTCTCTTATTTATTGAGGTGTCAACTCCACCTCTTATTCTCTAGACATTTTAAACTAAACAATTGGGCGTTTTTTTAAGAACACCCACACAGCAAAAACATTTAACACAAAATGACATGCGTTGTGATCATTACGTCAGTCAAATGTTTCCACTGAACTAATCAACTACAATCAATGTGAAATTACGATCCAATTTATTTTAAATAATATTCCATGTAAAAAAATACGAATAATAAAAGACATTAAAACTGACAAGCAAAATATAATATTAAATGCAATTTGAATGTACACAATAGAAAGAAAAAAATACTAGAACGTTTTTTAATTATTAATGAAGCGTTAATACTTGGTTTGTAAACTTCTCTGTGATTGGTCAAGAACCTGTATCATAATGAAATCTGTATCGTAATAAGTGTCATTATGCAACGGGTCGCAGCCTTGGAATGACAGAATTATACAATGGAAGTAGAAAATCATATTTTGGTTCAATAGTAGTATGTAGGCGCTCGCTGGTTCCCTAATCCTCAACCAATTCATAGATTGATACGAGACGATCCTCATAAGTTATTTCATTTCCCCAGAGCAGAGATTCTTATAGCACTCATCAGGCTTGATAATTATTAGAAGAAATAAAAGAGGTTATCTTCGTCAACATATTAGCTTTATTAAGATAGCCGGCTTTCGACGGCTTTGCCGTCATCGTCAGTCTACAAGATACAGAAACATAACAAAATTATAAATAAATACACAATAAGATAGAAAATTAAATTACATTACATTTAAAGTTTTTAGTTACAGATAGCAGATACAATTTCAAAAAAGGGGATGCAACGGAAGGATTAGAAGCAGTTCAAATTAAACATTTAAAAAAATCAATAAATAAAAACACATATGATTGAAAAAGATATCTTTGTTGCATCTCCTTTTTTTGAAATTGTATCTGCTATCTGTAACTAAAAACTTTAAATGTATTGTAATTTAATTTTCTATATTATTGTGTATTTATTTATAATTTTGTTATATATTTCTTATCTTGTAGACTGACGATGACGGCAAAGCCGTCGAAAGCTTAATTAAACTAATATTTTGACGAAGATGACCTCTTTTATTTCTTCTCATAAGAACGTCAACAACACCACATCAGAATTCCCACAATTGATAATTATTACCATTGGAGGATTATTACCTTTTCTAAAACCATTTAGTCACGTTGACTTTCGGTCGGAAGCAAATGTTGCGTTTAATTCTCGTATTTCGCAATGTCGCTCAGTGTAACTGTCGCAAAGGGAAGCTGCGCTGAAGTCCGGAGTTGCCGACAGCCCCGCAGCTGCCCTCGAACGACAGCGAATCCGGACGCAGTGGGAGCTCTCGGAGGGACAATGGACGCGCTGCGGACCGGGACTACTGGCCTCCACAAACCGCAAGCCCCGCGCACAGGGTTTGCCAAAGCTCAGAGGGGAAGGCGGGGCACCAATCAGGCGGCGGTCACGGCCGCAGAGGCTAAGCGGTGGCGGGGAACGAGGAGGAGGCGACGGAAGAGAAGGCGGGGGAGGTGGTAGTGAGGATGCGAGCGGAACCACGGCGGGAACTGACAATGTGAAGAGCGTCGTGGCAGTGAGGATTTCACGATCTGCTGTTAAATGGGTGCTAAATGTTTAACAATAAAAAAATTAGTCAAAACAAAAAAGTGAAAATGTTTAACTTGAAAACTTGAAAATAGGCAGCGCCAGTTCACAGAGGAATGAGGATTTAATGCAAGAATATTCTAAATAAATTTGTATGATGGCAGAAGTAATGCTGCTTATTCTGGAGCTAGAGGAATTGGAAGTGACATTTATGTATATATTGAGGTTAAGATATTGTCACACAAAGATAAATCGAGCTTGCTATGTGGAGGGGCAAAGTGAGATTGGAATCCTCTTGGAGATTAGAAGGGCAAGTTCAAATCATGTTCGAATTAAAAGTTCATGTTATATAGAAAGTTTTTCATAAATATCACTGGCAAAAGAGACAAAGATATATTCTACTTAAAAATTTTAAATTCACCAGTTGTCTGTTATATTTCTAATACATGTTGGTACGCCACACTTTAAATGTCAACATGAGAGTCTTATGAACATATTTGACGCAGAGGAAAAATTCTGAAAATATTGAATATTACATCGAATATAAATTAATGACCTGCAACAAGCAAAGTGCTGCTGAACAAAACTATTCAAAATGATTTTCAAAATGTAGCGCGCACATCGCTCAAGATTAACAAATATAACACTCCAGTAAAACAATAAATTAAATATTGGAATAGTGGTATTTCTTCCTACTGATCCTTGTTTAATATATCCTCGTAAGATTGATACTATATAGTTCAAAACTACTTGAAACGAACCATCTACCTGCAACAGTAAATTAAATGTTTTAACAAAAACAGTTTTCACAAATATTGCAATAACGTACTGTGTAAAATATACAGTACATCAGTCCTTTACAAACAGAAAATAGTTTTAAAAATGTTAGTCCACAACAAAACATGTAAATAGCAAGTATTTAAGCGTCCTCTTAGGTGGAGAAAGCCTGACCCCATCAGTGTCAAAAGCAGTGACGACCTGGGCCCGATTATTCAATCGATAGGCGCAGAAAAGGCGGACTAACACAATCAAATATTTGATATTTCAGTCAACATCGGAACTGTTTAATTGATTTTGGATTTTTCACTACTTCCTGGGTATCTAAGTAAACCATAGAAACCTCACAAAGCCGGAGGATGCATAATTTTTATTTCAATTTCTGGGTGCATTGGGAATTATTGGTATAGATGGCATCATTCAATAAAAAAATTAATTATTGAAAACGATGTCCAACTACACAAAATGATTCATTTATACAAATTAAGTATTTTGCTCTGTGAACTCCAATTCTCAGCATTATGTTTCCAAACGCAAGAAGGGTACAGTCGTGGTAAAAACCATATCATATGGCCTGCCTGAGCTCCACCGTTTATAGCTTTACCCGTCAAAAAAAATAGGTGTAGTAAATAAATACCTCCGGGAGAAGTAATAAGAGCGAATCTATTTGACAGAGTCTGTAAAACGAATTATAGTCTCCTTTTGATTTTAGGTTTTTTACCCTTCGTATCACTACAGTTACCTTATTTCATAATTTTCCGTTATTTATATTAATTTCTCTATTTGTAAATGCATTCTTGTACTTTTAACTTGGTTATGTTAGCTATGTCCCATATGAATGGATAAAATATGTTTCAGAACAATATATACGTACTTAACAGTGTAAAATCCAAATTACGAGGGAAAACTAACAATTTTGTTTCATTCAATTGGCGTTGAGATCCAGAATAGATTATACACAGAACACAAACGACGGAGTGGAAACCTCCACATATTGTTGAAACGACAAGAATAGTGTGATTATGTGCTTCTGTACTTTGTGACGACATTGTGAACCGATGACGCCAAAGCCGTCAAAAGCCAGATTCTCATTACACTAAAGATGGCCCAACAGGAGCAGGGCTATTCCTTCACAATACCCACCCGTGGTTGAGATGTCTCGTCCCCGGAGAAGTGGGAGCAGAAGAGGCAGCAGCCGGGGACAGAGAACGCCATCTCGGCGAACAATCGCGGCGGCGGCGGCGGTGCGACGGCCGCGGGATCGATGCCGGGGCGCGGCCGCGGCGGCGATAACCGCTTTTATCCCCGGCCGTAATAATTTTAATCCGGCGCACTCCGGCAGCCGCGCTTTTGTGCGAGTAAAACCTTGTTCCAGACCCATTCTGTTATTGGTTCGTCGTAAATACGGCCTCCGATCGGATGACGGCGCCCCCCGACCGCCCTCCCCTTGTCGACCCCCCACCCCTACCCAAGTTGCCGGAAGTAACACAGTAAACCCGAATTTAGGACCCGCGGGCGGCCCCGTGAAAAGGAGGGGAAGTATTCCAGGCGTCCGGTGAAGTCGGTCGCGGAGTTGCGAGCTCCTTCTACCGCCGCCAATACGATGTCCCATCACGGCGTTCGCCATCTTCGTAGGCGTCACATCAGCGAAGACATGAACTGGGTCTTTTGACACCTTCACGGGTTATGGCGTAGTGTTTATGGCGATGAGAGAAAAAGATGTTACTGGATGATATTTTGTTTTCTCGAGTAAAATTTTATTAAGCCCCTATTTGCGGCCTCCCGTCTGGCCTTCATTGCTTCAGCTTTAAATCAGCTACGTTTACATCTCGTGTGCTCGACTAAACCCATGGCATTGCGACTGTCACTCTTAAGCATTTTCATTTTTCACTTTACTTACGCATTTATTGTCATGTAGTTCTTAACTTTCAAACCACTCAAAAATGAAATGACATTTCCTCTTGCGGGGGAGCGCGGGGAGCGGCGCGGGGAGTGGCGCGGGGGATCGGTGCCGGGAGCTGGTTCCGGAAGCTGCGCGGGAGGCGGCGCGGGGCGGCGAGGGAAGGTTACGTATGGGATGGCGAGGTGGTGACGTGGTGGGAGTGTCACGTGTTGGGAGACAGAAGAAGACGCGGGGGCGCTGCGGGACGGTGCGGGGCGGTGCGGGGTGGCGCGGGGGCGGCGCGGGGGCGGCGCGGGGCGCCGCGGGGGCGGAGCGGGGGCGGCGCGGGGCGGCGCGAGACGGAGCGTTGAGGTTACGCATGGGATGGCGAGATGGTGACGTGGTGGGAGTGGCGCGTGTGGCGGGAGAGGGGACGGCGCGGGGCGGCGCGGGGGCGGCGCGTTGAGGTTACGCATGGGATGGCGAGGTGGTGACGTGGTGGGAGTGGCGCGTGTGGCGGGTCAGGGGACGGCGCGGGGCGGGCCAGAGATAAGGTGCGCCATTGTGCGCGCCACCGGAGCCGCGCCGCTAAGTGTCCCCCGGGAGCGGTTGCGGGGGATAAGGGGATAAGGCAGAGCCGCAGGCGGAGATTCACGAGGGGGCGGGAGAGGGCTACGACGAGAGGCGGCAGCGGCGCAGGGAAAAACGGAGTGCAGTAGCAGATGAGGAGAACATGTAGGTCAGGAAAGGCAAAGAGTACTGAGCGAGCAAAACAGTATGAACAAAAAAACTATTGTGGATATAGTTGTGGATAGAAAAAGCTCGAAATGTGGAAATTCATAATGCAAGTTCCGCAAATCATTTCGTTTTCGCGGGATGTACGTTTTCTACAAGAAATACATTTTACTATTTATTTTTAACTTGTGTTAACTTAGCTGCAAATATCTTACCGTGCGGGTCAAATCTCACCGGAAAGCCACGTTGATTCGAAATACTGATAATTATGATTATATAATAAAGTAAGAAATTGACATAAACATGATGAAATATGGTGAAATGTGAGGCAAAAGAAACGAGACACACATGTGCTCTCATTCCAAGAATGTTTCAAGGATGAGAGAATGTCAGTAATTACCACTTGCAGGCACTAGAGGAATGAGGATCAGAATTGTTCATAGTTGCAGAACTGTTTTCTAAATCTAAAATTGTTTTCTAAATATCCCCATCTCGATCAGGTTTTTTGTCCAGTTTCCCTGATCCATTGAGCAAATGCTGAGATGGCCCCTTGTTTTGCTTCTGGACATAAATGTAACTTCATTATCTGTGCACGTCTTCTAGAATTCATTGGGAAATATAGTTATTCAAATTATCGTTTCCATGTTGTTGCGGCAGGAAATATTATTCCTTGACGAAGGACATCATGGATAAGAGCCCAAAATTTATTGTTTATTTATCCTTGAAAATAGATTTTATTACATGAGAGTTTTTTATTCAAAGTTCATAGTATATGACTTAGTGTAGGGATCACAGAATTTTGAAAATGTGCACAGAATTCACTTCTCCCCATAGCACGTCATACGCAGTTTTAACTGTTTTTTGACGTAAAAATAAATAAATAAATAAATAAATAAATAAATAAATAAATAAATAAATAAATAAATAAATAAATAAATAAATAAATAAATAAATAAATAAATAAATAAATAAATAAATAAATAAATAAATAAATAAAAATCATCACCGGGAGAGGTGACAGGGGGATCAACTCATGTTACTGCAGTGTCTCTGACCGAGAGGTCCTGGCGTTTGAGTCCCGACGGTGGCAGAATTTTGAACTAACCTGATAGCTAGGTCGAGTTCTGCCGCTGTCCGAAGGAAAATTTTAGCGGCCGGTTTCTCTGATCGATAGTTTTTCGTGGTTTCTCCGATCAATACCAGGCATATGTCAAGACGGACCGCTGACCGCGCGCGGTCTTTCCTTCCCCTTTCTTGTCCTACCCCTTACATACACGTACACTTACATGCACTGCACTTTTGCACATGCCGGAAGACCAGTCGGGAGCTTAGAGCTTGTCCCGGGTGGGGGAATACCCCTCTGGTAGGAGGTACCTGGTTGGGTAAAATGCCGCTACCCGAAGTAGGTTGGCGCCGGATTTAGCCATCCAGTGGGGCAACATCCCCGCCACCTTCCGAGCAAAAACATACACCACACTTACGGAACTAATGAACGTAACCGTTGGCGCGCCCGGCATCACTAGAAATCAAGCAATTTAAATCACCCATTCATTGTAAGACGTGTGCACAAGAATAACTCGAACATTTTCAAGCATTCTTAACCGTTCATACGAGTACCGTACTTATACAACCTTACAAAAGAACTGTCCGTATAAATAATGCAAACTAAATAAACTCTCTGCAACTGTACTTAACAAAAATTCCACTCCTTGTACTCAATAGTATTTGATCTAAATATTATAACATTTTTTATAAAGGAGTTCTGGAAACCGATTTTGTTGAAAACAGTTATTGCATTTTCTTCTAGCCCTAAGGAGCAAATTTCTGAGGAAATCGAAGTGGGAAGCAAACCCTAGTGGCTGTTTCAAGACAACACACAATATTGTTCCGAACGAACTAAGATCATCATTATACAGGAGATTCCTTCACTCTTTCCATCAGTATTGAAAATGTGATTTAACGACATGATTTAAAATCTAGTAATTAACAGCAACTTGAGAACTGTGCAGTGTAGCCAAATTCTACCATAATTGTGAAATCGTACCATAATTTAGACATAGCTTTACCATTAACATTTATCGTACTCTAAACGTAACTTTACCGTAAAACCATAACTGTACCATAATTTTCGTGAGTACGCATGTTACAGTATATCGAAGCACTTTCAATAACCGATTATGTTCTGATCACAATATCGAGACAATGGATTTTTTTTTACAAAATAGCATCATACTTTATTATAGTGTGAAATCGTACAAAAATGTACATAATGGCATACACAATATACATAAACAATATGTCAATAGACATGACAATATACATAAAACGATATAAATATACACTGGAGCAAAATGTAATATAATTATTCTACAATTGTACTCCCTTCATCAGTCAACCCTAGAATCGCGATAGACTGGTTAGTTTTAAAGAAATTAATTTGAAGTAACGTCATAAGCAGATGAAAGTTGTAGAATGTATAACTTAAAGTATATTATATAAAGTATAATATAAGGTGTATTCATTGACCATTAAAAAACGTTATCTAGAAACAAAGAAGTCTCAACGGAAAACAGGCTCGACCGAAAGTAGAGATTAATTAATAACTGCGGCGGCTCCGTGTCTTGGGCGCAACAAGACAGCAGAGGCTGTCCGCGCCGAGCTCCTGTTTGTCGCAAACCGCTGTGCGGCATCCGTTCCTCAGTGGCCGTCCCCGTCACGGCCGCCCTTTGAACGCCAAGATGTCAACAAGGGCTTGTTTGCGCCTGGTAGTGAACCAACGTCCACAGGCGGCGGTGGCGGCTGCTCATCAAGTCAATAGATATCCTCCGCACGCGGTCGCTATAGCAAGGGCGCCCCGGACAAACGGCGCGGGGCGGGGCAGCACGGGGACGTCGCCGCCCGCGGTCGACGGCCAGAGGCGGCACTCGACCACACAACGCGTCGCCCTGGGCCCACGGTGCCCAAGGCCGAGGTGCCCAAGCCACGGTGCATAAGCCCACGGTGCCCAAGGCCGAGGTACCCAAATTGACCAATTGGGTTCCGTTGATTGATTGATTAGGTTCCCGTACGCGCGAAAGGCTATGGTTGATTGATTGATTGTTTTTCGGGTTTCCGGGCGCGTCAACTGCTCTGGTCATTAGTCCGTAAGTGTAGTGCATGTTTGTTCTCGGGAGATGATCTTCCCCCGCTGGATTGCGAGATCCGGCGCCGACCTACCGTCGGCTAGTGGGGTTTCCCCCTAACCAGGACTCTCCCACCAGCGGGGTACCGCCCCAGCCGGGACAAGCTCTAAGCTCCCGACCGGTCTCTCGGAGTATGTGGTAGTGTAGTGCATGTTAGTGTAAGTGTGTGTGTAAGAGGAGAGGATAGGACAAGGAAGAGGAAGGACAGATCGCGCGCGGTCCGTGGCCCGTTTGATAGGGTACTGCTCCGGCATTCGCCTGGTGTTGATCGGAGAAACCACGGAAAACTCCCGATCAGAGCAGCCGGCCGCTAGAATTCTCCCCCAGACAGCGACTGAATTCGACCTAGCTGAAAAGCTAGTGTCGAAAATCCTGCCGCCGTCAGGACTCGAACCTAGGACCTCCCGGTCAGAGGCGCTGCAGT
Organism: Teleogryllus occipitalis; assembly: GCA_011170035.1. Classification (NCBI taxonomy): domain Eukaryota; kingdom Metazoa; phylum Arthropoda; class Insecta; order Orthoptera; family Gryllidae; genus Teleogryllus; species Teleogryllus occipitalis. The sequence continues at coordinate 334,398 of BLKR01000981.1, forward strand.
GACATCAGTTGATGCACTGAGCTACCGCTCCCAGTGCGAAAGGCTATGGTCATGAGTCCCAAAAGTGTAGGGCATGTTTTAACCTCGGGATGTGGCGGTGGTCATCACCCGAGGATGACGAGATCCGACGCCGACCTACCGTCGGCTTGCTGGGTTTGCCCCACCCGAGTATCTTCCACCAGCGAGTCACCGCTCCAGATAGGATCCTAGGCTCTCGGCTGCTTTCCTGGCAATCATAAGGCAGTGTCGCCTTAGGCCCTAATAAGCCCACGGTGTACGAGACCGAGGTACAGATAGTGACCGATTTGGTTTGATTGATTAGTGTTTCCGGGCGCCTAAACGGTTAAGGTCATTAGACCCTTAAATTTATACCACGTTTTCTCATTGGACGTGGTGGTGATCTTCTCCTGCTGGAGGGCGAGATCCTGAGCCGTCATACACAAGGGCTTGCGGGGTTTTCCCCCAACCAGGCATCTCCCACCAGCAGTACACCGCCGTAGATGGCTATCGAAGCAAGATCCCAAAAACTACTTAATTTATAATTATATGTTTAATGTGTACGTCCTTATTTTGAACATAGCATTCCAGACTTGTACAAGTTACAATTCTAATTTGTATCTTTGTATTTAATCATTTATTCTAGTATTAAACCAGGGGCAGTAGCTCAGTACATCAACTGATGTCACTGCAGCGCCTCTGACCGGAAGGTTCTAGGTTCGAGTCCTGATGGAGGCAGAATTTTCGACAGTAGCTTTTCAGCTAGATCGAATTCAGTCGCTGTCTAGAGGAGAATTCTAGCGGCCGGCTGTTCTGATCGGTAGTGTTCCGTGGTTTCTCCGAGGAAAACCCCACTAGCCGACGGTAGGTCGGCGCCGGATGTCGCCATCCTGCGGGGTAAGATCACCGCCATCTCCCGAGAAAAAACGCACTACGCTTACGGGACTAATGACCAAAGCCGTTGACGTTCACGGAAACACGAAAAAATATATCAATCGATCTAGTATTAATATTCAGCCACGGGATTGTGTCGTAGTATTACGCAATAGCCATGCTCCTTCACCCGACCGACCCCAGAAATACCACGAAACCATCCTACACGTTTCCCGTGTGACGTGACGCAACCGCCTCAAGCTGCAGCTGTGGGCCTCACTAAAATTCCTGGAAGCGTGATGCAATTCGTTCGGTAAATATCATTAACATCAAACGCCTCAACAAAATTCTTTATTATGTTTATCATATGCTCACGCATCTTCTTTAATTATAAATTAGCTATGTTTACAAAAAATTTTATTTATAATAAATGATTGCTTAGTTCTAATTGGCCCATGCAACTCGTAACCGCGAAATTCTCTCTCCTTTCAAATTTGCATAACGAACTTAGGCAGTCGAGCTCCAACTTTTTAAACAGAGCACTCTCCTGTCTCTCTGGCTCGCACGCTGTTGTTAATCGTGTTAATGTCATACTGCAATCTTTAAAATGTGCGTGTGTGCAACATTTGTCTTAATATGTTGTTTTATTTACTGTATTATAATACTCAGTGTATCTCCTACGAAGAGTTAATAACTCAGTCGAGATGCTACATTCCCAAAGAGCAGATGTGTCTTTCGCTCGCTCACACTCATACATTTGTTAATTCACAGAACAATCTTTAATATGTGTGTGCCTCGTTCACTTTCAATTCAATGTAATGTTAATGGTCTATAACGAACTGCTCAGTATGACCTATGAACAAAAAATGTTACGTAAGTTATGCAACTGCACACATTTTGAACTGTTAGACCTACTGAATAATGTAGTGCTTAGTATGTGAACAATATAATTTCTCATCATGTAATTACTTGAAGGAACTCGGTGCGCAGATATCACACACCATTACGCAATGTCAATAATAGCGTACCCTCTGCTATTTGTTTTCATAATGACCATGTTACTAATTGTTACGTAACCGTAAGACATGCCAATCACAAAAACTGTTGCAGTAATTGTGATGTTAAATTCTACGTTCTTTGGTAAGAAGCTGATTAACGTATTCTGAGCTGCCTAGACTAACGTTAATGTCATCATATGCACCACAAGTGTCATGTAAGAGTTAAATTACTCCTCGCTACGTGTAGTGGTCGTCCTGCCGCACTCACCTGTTCTGGCAACCGGAGCACAATTCCAAGCACGTTCAGGCATGTCTGCCTGAACATGAAGTTTGGAGTCAATTCTTATTGTTGTTTTTCCTGTCTTTCAGCATACTACAGATATTATCAATCAACTACACATTCAGTATGTTTTATGTGCATAAGGTGTTTTTACTTCAATTCAACCAAGTTCAACACATCAGCATTGCCTCAGGCCGTAATAAGCCCACGGTGTACAAGACCGAGGTACCGAAAGTGATCAATTCGGTTCGATTGATTGATTGATAGTGTTTTTGAGCGAGTCAGCTGCTACGGTTGTTACTCCCGTAAGTGTAGTGTATGCATTTTCCTCGCGAGATGGTGATCTTACCTCGCTGGCTGACGAAAGCTCGTGCCAAACTAAATGTCGGTTAGCTAGGTTTCCCGAACCAGGTATCTCCCACCAGCAACCCATCGCCCCAGCTGGACAACTTCTAAGCTTCCGACTGATCCCCTGACGTCTGATTAATGTAGTGCATAGAAATGTAAGTGTAACTGTTTGTAAGGAAGTGGGGGAGATAGGATAAGGTAGGGGAAAGGAAGGATCGTGCGCGTTCCATGGCCGGTTTATTAGAGAACTGCTCCGACATTCGCCTGCTGTTGATTGGAGGAACGACGGAAAGATGTCAATATGAGCAGCCCGTCGTTATAATTCTGCACCAGGCAGCGACTGAATTCGATCTAGCTATCTAGCTGGTGTGGGAAATCCTGCCACCGTCAGGACTACGACCTCCGGAACAGAGGCAATAAAGTAACATCAACTGATAGGAAGTTTCGACAATCCGCCTCCATCGGGTCTAGAATCCTAAGACCTCCGGATCAATGATGCTGCAGAGAAAACGATGTTGCTGATGAGCCATTGCAGAAGGTACCATCTCGGTTTAGAAATGAAATAAATGTGTTACTGAAATAGAATATATTGAGGAATGTGGTTATTTATAGTGAGTAGAAAAGGATTTTGGCAGAGTTCCTCGGGGTTCCTTCATTACCCCGTCTCTCATTCCTCCATCATGCCCCAATTTCACGATGCTTTTACGAGTCATGTGTTATTACGTTTTTGAATCATTCGCGTTTACAGAGTATATTACGTAAGGAGTTAAATTGTAATGTAAGTATTCAAGCATTAAGAAATCTAGTGGCATACAGCAGCGGAGATAGTACTGAACAAAACCACACAAAATGGTTTTCCAAAAAGTAGCACGTGCACTACTCAAGAGTAAGAAAATACTCTCGTAATGCACTACAATAAATAAAATATTTTAACAAAACAGTCTTCACGATTACCGGAATTGAATAGCATAATATCTACGGATATACAGTACCAAAGAGCATTACATATCTAGAATATCAAAAAAGGTGCTATTCCATTATACAACAAGTGAATAAGTAATATTTGATGGCGACCGAATTCTTTATTGGAGGGTTTCTGTCGCATGACATCAGTTATAACATAAGTAGAAACGCACAATAGATTAAAGAATCAAACACTATTTCGTTGAGTGGACTTTAAACGAAGTAAATGAAAGACAACCACCAATTACACAGTTTACAGTACCTACATTACTGACTTAAAATGCACGCAAACTTTCCTTCCTTTTCCTAGTCTGATCCTCACGTCTGACTTATACAAACTTACACTCATCTGCACTACAATATCATGCTTGTCGGGAGACCAGTCGGTAGCTTAGAGCTTATCCCGGCTGGCACAAGCGTGATTTAAACTCGAAACTGCAAGTGGTCAACGTTTCTAACAGCTAAACAAACAAATTCCCATATTTCCAGAATATTTTATGAAAAAATAAGATTAGATGTTATTCTAGGATTGCTCTAGATAATTAAATGTAATTAATATAAACATTATAAACTCCATGAATAATTTTTAGAAGACATTATTAATCTAGTTCAACTTCACCCTATTCAACCGTCACTCCTGCTATCGTTTGAACAAGAGACTTCCTTACAATTTGTAGATCGTGTATTAGACAAATGCGAACAATGAAAGAAATTCTTTTTCAGTGTACTTCAAAACAGAAACTTGAAGACGACAGTCAGAGTACACTTTCAGATCGTTTCTCACGCTCTTTGCAGAGTTTACAGAGGGGGCTGTCCGCTCGTGACGTCATTTTTCATATGGAGACACCTCCCGCCCACCCCCCCCCGCTCCCACTGCCGTTGCCGCTCTCGTCGCCCCCCCCCCCCGGCCCGCCCTTCTCAGCTCTGGGAGATCAATTGGGAACAATGTGACTGTAAAAGAAACTAGTGGGGCTAAAGCAGCACGTACTGCCTCGACCGTACTTTCACGCAAAATTACGGGAGAAGTACTCAAATTTTCGAAACATTGTACGTGATCTTATTTCAAAATTTATCTTTTAGGAACAGAATTCATTAAGAAAAAATCTCTATTTTCATAAATGTAGACAAAAAATTTTACAATTTTGCAATTTTCGAAAAATTAGTTTTCAACGAGCATGAGACATCCACCACATCTCTTAAGACGGGTCCACACATTTGGCATTCGCCGAGCAGCGAGCTAGTGCTCGCCCAATCCCGAACAGCTGTCGTGTCCGGCGAATGTTCGCTCCCTTTGATGTGTCCAAAAGACCGACTCGCGGTGGGGAAGGCGAACACCGAATATTCGTCACTCGGCAAATAGCAAGCAACTCATCCACACTACTCGGAATTCGGCGAGCGGTTGCTCGGTGTTCGCCGAATAACGAATGTGTGGAGCCGCCTTTAGGCTAGTTGCAAAATAAGACGCAGGTCCGTGACGTAACGCAATGTGACTCATGGTGTGTTTCTGAGAACAACTGCTTATAAGGCCCATGCACGAGCGCGCATCTAATAAGCAGTGGTTCGCAGAAACATTGCCATCATTCGATTTTTCGATATCATGGGCCCACAAAACATGGGTTAGAGGATTTTTTTCTAAATTTAACAACTCTATGTATCCACTTTTTCATTACCGGGCCCGTAATAAAAGTTTTTCTGCCAAAAATTCGCCTTTTTTCGCGCAGCATTTTATAATTTTTTCTCTACTCTGTAGCGAGAAAGTAAAAATACAGGAAAATACTGATTTTAAAGAAGTAGAGTATGTTCTAGACTTTATTCGAATATATGATATTCGATCAAGCATTAATATTTCAGAAATTACTAGTGTTTATATTGCAGATAATAACCTTGTGAATCAAATATATGTTCTCAACTTTAATTCTTTTATGTTAGGCTGACGTTTCGACCGACATTGTAGGCCTGTTCAGAGCAAAAATAGTTATAATATAGTTAACTAGAGTACCCGTGCGCGAACTCTCCCATGTTAAACCCAACACTCTTCCCAATTTTTCCATTTCCATATTAAGCCTGTCATATATATTTTTCTTGGAGACCTTATCCTCCGTCTCTTGTTCCTAATGTCTCCTTGTAATTGATAACAATAAAATACATTCTTGTCGCTACAAGCTATTCTTATTTAATGTTATTACTGAGCAGAGAGTTACACCCGTATAATTCAATCGCGTAGAATATCAAGTAATTAGTTGAATTTCACATACAGTTCCCGTTTCTACAGCCTCTGAACAGAGTGCGGTGGAATCGAGAAGCGTCGAACAAGCAAAAATGTAATAAAATGTACAAGAACTCATACAGTAGATTACGGTGTGCGGAACGTTTCTTTGAGCCCTTGACCTCAAAATTTTCGTTTTTATGGCCTTAAAATGCTTCGTTTAGGAGTTAACGATATAGATTAAAAATACGGCCGGGTGTTGCGGGTTGCATTTGACATGAATATTTAAATGCATTTTTTAAAACAAATCCTTCATATTTTTAAAGTCAAAATTCGTCACGTCTCCGTGAAATTCTCTTTCTTTAAAGACTTTATTTCTAAAAATTGTTGGCGTATGAGAGCCACAAAATGTATGTATACAACTGAAATAATATAGAAAATGATTACTAGCCAACAATAAAAAAGATTTATTGTTATATAAAAAAGAAATATTTATGTACCCTGTATGTAATATACAGGTATAAAATAAATATAGTAAATATAAAATAACATTTATCAATACAGAAACTTTAAAAAATGAGAAACTACAAAATTCTTCTTTTAAAATCTCTTGATTAGCTTATCCTAATAGAAAAATGAAAACATTTGTAATTTTCAAATGTAAAAGTATCTGATAAGTTTCAGAATAGAATGCGACTTTGAACACTGATTCCAAGAATAACAGGTAAAAAACTATCTTTGACATCAGACGATCCTGAAGCTGGCAGCAAGCACGTCAAAAAGCATCCGTTGTTAAACAGACTACTTCATCTCGATCAAATAGTGTCAACAGCACCGCAACAATATTATCACTGGCATATAAAGAATTACAAGTAAGAAGCAGTCTGCTGAAAGGAGCCGCGAGGGCACACCCCAAACCGCCACCGATAACTGGCGTCACTGGCGCGGCAGTCGGGTAGAAAAGAAACCAGCGCACAGTCTGTCGCCGGAGTTTCCCCCCGAGCACATCCGTAATGTTACATAATATTATTGCTAACTTCGTTTCGCCTTTTACAACTCGTCGCATTTTTCCCTCCTGATTTGCTGCGAACGCGAGCGGAAGAGGACCCGCTGGCACCGCCCCCGCCGCCACCGCTGCCGACCCCATCGCCAGGGGCGGGCACAGGGCTGGGGAGGGCGACCAATCCAAACACGGCGGGGCGAGCGACGATGCAGGAGGCGATGGCAGCCGACGGGGCGGTAGTGGTCGCAATCGAATGGGGGAGGCGAATGACGGAGACGACAATGGGAAAGGGAGTTAGATGGAAAAGCCACGACTACCCGAAATAAAGATTGAAAAGGATGATTGAGTGGAAATGGGGAAATGTGTGGGAGAAAAAGTTGGCAAACTCAATGACAGCCGATGAAGGTGGGCGTAGGCCTCTGCAAAGAGATTTTGACGACGGTTGACCGGATGCGGTGATTCAGGGCATAAATTGATGTCACTAAAGTGCCTCTGACCGGGAGGTCCTAGGTTCGAATCCCGACGGAAGCAGGACTACATAGCTAGGTCGCGTTCTGTCGCTGTCTGGAGGAGAATTCTAGTGGCCGGCTGCTCTAATCGGTAGTTGTCCGTGGTTTCTTCGATCAACACCAGGCAATTGCCGGAGCAGCACCCTAACAAACGGGCCAAGGACCTCATGCGATCTTTCCTTCCTCTTCCTTGTCCGGCCCTTCCTTCTTACTTACACACTAACATGCACTTCACTACCTCACATACAGGCAGACCGGCCGGGAGCATACAACTTGTCCCGGCTGAGCGGTGCCTCTCTGGTGGGAGATAGACGACGTTAGGTCGGCGCTGGATATCACCATCCTGTGGGAAAAGAAGCTGTTATCTCCAGAATAAAGCATGCTCTACACTTACGGCACTAATGACATTAGCCGTTTACGCACTCGAAATCACTAATTAGCCAAAGACGGTTGCACGGTTATTGAAGTTGAAGTAAGTGGATGATTGAAATGATTGAAGGCGTTGTCATTGTCAACAATACTTTTTTTATTTCAATAAGATAATCTTATTGAAATAAATAGTATTGTTGACAATGACAACGTCTTCAATCATTTCAATTATGTAAATGTCCACAATAACTCACCAATAAACCAATAAGTGGATGATGTTAACAAGGTCATGAGTTACTTATCATGAAGGTCATCTCAGAATGATAAAAAGAGTATCAGGACAAATACCACCATAGGTGAGTCAACAAACGGTTGATCGAACCGAACAAAATAAAGTGTGCAATGTAAAAATGTTGCACGACAAATAACAGCGCAAAGGAATTGTAAAGATTTTTGTTTAAACTCCCAAATCCCAAACGTTGAGTTTCCACCCTTAAATTAAGGCAGCAAAGAGCGCGAGCTGGGTGCGAGAAGAGCGACCGTGCGACCACCGTCGGCGACGGGAACAACTTCGAAGAGCGGTGCCGGGGAAAAAGTGGGGGCCAAGTGTTGACACTACGCCCCGCGGCGCCTCCCATTCCCCACCATCCCCCCTCCTCCAGACCTCATCCCCACAGCCGCGCCACCCGCCGCGCTCCGCAGCGCCCCTCCCCTCCCCGCCAACGCCAGCGCCGCCGCCACCGCCGCTCCGTTGTTATTGTTTCGCCTCGCGACCGTCTTTTGTTATTTCATTCGATTGTTCCCGTGTCGTCGGCAGCGGAATAACAACGCGCCGGCGCTGAAGAGCCACGCGGAGTGGAGCGGAGAGGCGCGGGGCGCGGGCGGCGCGGCGACTTCGACAGCGTTCAAGAGAGTAAATATTGTAGAACATCTAGAGGATATTTCGGAATATTAGGTGAGGTGGGATTTTGGTAACTCGAAAACCTCTCGTGTGGCAATTCGACAGTTGCCGTGAAATGCAATCTGGCCTCGATTCCTCGAAAATCTAATCGTAATTTCGTACTGTAATTGTTACCGTTCTTCAAACGTTGTTTTTGTCCCAAAAGAACACGCTTCCATTGTATTTCTTCGCGGGAATTTAATTTTGGAACTGTATTGTAACGTGGTGTCGCTGGAAATATGGATTCAGAAAGATTTGTAATCATTGTATTATTTTAGTAAGAATGTATGATCTGTTTGAAAATCATTAACCCCCTCCCAAGTGAACAAAAAGCTTCTTCATAAATTCTCGACGTTTTGAGAGATATTCTTAAAATTCTGAAGTAGTACGGTACATACCTTGTATGATCCTTAGTATACTTTTATTAAATGGCCAGCCTTTTACAATAAGGATAAAAGGTTCGTTCTCCTATAAAGTAAAAGAATAAATAATTTAATGTTCATTCTTTTTTACTTTTTGCGAGATCGCCATTATCTATCCACTGATACTCTATGCTTAAAATGAATACTAAATGCTTCATACTCGATAATTATCACTTCATATTTTCACATATAGCAGTAGTGCAGTTTGCAGGAATTCTCTTACTAATCTGCAGCTGTACAGTGCAACTACCGATTGCATTGATTCAGTGCACGAAGGTGTTATTTCCAACACTCAGATATGAAGTGTTGTGTAATGTAACCCTTGAGTCCAGTGTCTCGCATTACTTAATTTTAAAGTTGTAAATACTTACATACGTTGTATACGTCGTCTGCGTAAGATTTGTTATCTGCAATGTATCTTAAGAAAGTTCAAGAACTGATCTTGAATCGAAAAGAAGATCCGTTTAATACTTATCTATTAGATGCTTCTTGTTTATTTATTTTTTTTTTTGACCAGTTTTCATGGAGATATATCATGTACTTCGTTTGGCATCACTGGTGTTCCAAATTGTAATTGTTTTTAGGAAATCAACTCATGTAGTCGGGTGAAATAATTTGGCGTTCAGGTGTTATTTAATATGTTTCATTGATTAATTACGTTGCGAGTAATCATGTTTTTAGGAAATCATAAATCTAGCGGTTTTAGGAGATTTGTACAATTTCATTTTTTAAATTCCAACATAAATTTCCAAATCTCTGAACTTTATTAGGGAATGTTTCTGTCACCTAAACATTCATTAAAATGATTTTATTTTGTCTCTAAATCACAGATAGTGTTTCGTAATATTACCGGTGATATTTTACTCTTCATTTTGCTTTGTGATCTTTGTAGTAGCTAGTCCATATTTTAGAGGTATAAGGGAAATTTATGAATATATCAAGCCATTTAACGCACATATTTTCTTCTAAAACATTTTACCTAACAGTGTTTTCTATAGAAATTTACAAATGTTACTGTTTTTAAGTTTCCAAGGTTATTAACAATTATTATATCTCGTGATGTAGTAGCTATTCCGACACTTATTTCAAAAGAGTGAAAAGGCTTATTGGGTTGTCAGAAGTTATTAATGAACTCTAATTGATGAGGTACAGACCAAATTTCTCAGAAATTTGACTTACAAAATATTTCAAACTGGCGTCAACTCAATGCCTTCTTTTTCTCCTTCGTCTTCTTCTTCCTCTTCTAAGGCCCTACGGTCTTCAAATGATCTTCTTGGCTTGCTCAACTATTCTTTTCCCTATTCTTCGAGTGCTGAATTCAATTTTCATTTTTCTGATGTGTTTGACAACATAATCTTTCCATTTATTTTTAGGCAGTCATCATATCGTGGTGATCACTGGATTCCAGCTAAAAATCTTGTTCACTATTCTGTCATGCAGCATCCTACTAAGATGACCAAGCCAGCTTAACCTCAGGCCTTCGGTAAAATTTAACTCCGCCAGCGGAGGGCACTGGGCGGATCAAACAGCTCAGCAGCCGCCGTTGCCATTCCCAAGCCCGGATAAAGGAGGGTGCTGGGCCACCTCCCCATCACCCTTAAAAAAATTAAACTGCGAAACGCTCATCTCAATGCCGCACCGTATTATTCGTTTCTCCCAGACAGAATTATTACATTCGTGTACCCTACTAAAGAATTAAAACGTCCACATACGAACCTTCTGAGGTGACTCAGGGCATCAAACAAAGTCACTGCAGTGCCTCTGACCGGGAGATCCCTGGGTTCCAGTCCCGACGGTGGCAGAATACTCGACATTAGGTAGATAGCTAGGCCTAATTCATCCGCAGTCAGGAGAATTCTAGCGATCAGCTTCTCTGATCGGTAATTTTCCGATCAATATCAGGCGAATGCCGCAGCAGTATCTAAACAAACGGGCCACGGATTGCGCGCGATCTTTTTTTTCTCTTCCTTGTCCAATCTTCTCCCCTTGCACATACACTTACAAGCACTACTACATGAACATGTACTATTACACTTACATGTTCTACTACACATGTTGGGAGACCAATCGGTTTAGAGCTTGTCCCTATTGGGACGGTGCACTAAAGGTGGGAGATCCCTGAGAGTAAAAAACCCAAGTCGACGAATAGGACGGCGCTGGATTCCACCATCCAGCGAGCGAGGAACACCGCCAACTGCGAGCATAAAAACGTATACTACACTAACGGGACTAATTACCACAGCGTTTGACGTGCCTGGAAACACGAAGCAATCAATCAATTCACATTGGAAATCATCAGTCTTTAAACTATAGAACTTCTCTACTGGTAACTACCTTACCTTCTTCACGGTTTTTTCCCAGCAGCATAGACTCCCATCTCATTCACCCGCGTCACTCCACTTCATCCCTACGCTTCCCAACGCCTATTTCCCCCACCCTGCATCCAGTGACAGCAGGGAACTTTTTCTGACGGCGACGACAGCATCGCATCGTCAGGGATCCACCGGCGATCCCCCGACACCGCTCAAATTGAATCCATCGCGTCTCACTGCTCTGATGGGCCTCCGCCCAGGGCGATGAGCCTTTGGGCCATTACGCGCCCCCCAAATAAGTAACCTACCTTCCCTTATCGCTCCTTCTGACCCTCCAGCCCTCTCCCTAAGCCCCACGTTCCTTCCTACTCCTCAAAGCTCTTTCTATCTCTTATGCACTACCATTGCCCTCATTTGTCCTCTCGCCTTACTTCAGTAATCTTCACTTCTTCGCTTCAGTTACTCAAGTATTTCTTAAAGTATATGTTATTTAGCAAGTATTACATGACAAACTCTACAATGCACTTGAAACATCTATTATTAAAATTAAGGGCATTTAATCATTTTGTAATATTCTCTGCTTTACAATGTTTACATGAAATTTCATTTCCTCTTTTCTTCGGATTCATTTCTTCACCAAACTCACAAAGCTCGAACACGACTGGATTCCTGGTTGTCTCCTGTTAATGTTATGTGTAATAAATCACGTTCTTACCTCATGTCCACAATTCATGTTGATATTTACTGTTCTATCTTGATATACCTAACGTTTTTACTCCACTTTACCTTCTTTCATCATCTCTCTGTCTCCGACTTTCTGTCGTTCATTTGCTTTTCACTGGAGCTTCCATCTCTCTTTTCCACCGCCGCTCTGTTACTCTCGACCCATTCCACCAGGCATTCTGTACGTGAGTTCTCGTACGAAGTTTCCATAAACATGAAGACGCAAGTCGGTGTATATTTCTGAAGAAACCGCTCTTTCCGATACTATCGACAAGTGCCGGCGGAACTTCACCGCCCAATACATTCCCGCGCTGGCAAAGTGGCGGCGAGCGGTTACCTGCGCTTCCGCCTCCGACGGAGCTGCCAATACTGCGTGACTCCATCTCCCGCTCCCGCCCCATTCACTCCCACGCGCAGAAGCTGGGCCTCGCTTCGCTTCCCTCGAAACCCACTGCATTCAGCATAACATTGCTTCTTAAACACAATAAGCCTCCTCACCACTAGAAATAGACTGGACTAGCACTCCGTACCACATGGCATATGCTTCCTCATTCAACGGAGCTGCCTTTCCTGCAAGGCTCCATCTCTCTCCCTCACCCTCACATACTCACTTGCACTAAAGCTCGGTCCCTCTCCCCTTCTTACAGAGCCTACTGCATCGTTCCTCATTCTAACCTCAGCACAACTCGTAGCTTTCAGTACAATATTGGTTCTTAAACGCAATAAGCCTCTTCACTACTTCATCCAAAACCTATTTAATCATTCATTTCCGTTATAAATAGACTGAACTAGAACTCCCAAACAGATGACATGTTCTTCCTCATTCAATAGAGCTGATAATAACGCAACCTCCATTTTTTGGAAAATTTTGTAAATGTCCCATTTTGTAAAGTACCCCCCAAAATTAAAATATATGTTTCAAATTTAAGGAATAGCAACATAAGCCAGTTCGATTGGGGAATATTAATTTTGGAAAAAATCAGCTGAAGCTATCAACCGCTAGAGTTATTCACAGACAGACGGACAGACAATCGATTTTTGGGGTATCATGGGCCCAGGAAACATGGCTTCTGGCTACACCACGTGTTAGAGGATTTTTTCTAAGTTTATCATCTGGATTTATCCACTTTTTCGTTGTTAGAGTCCTGTAATAAGTTTCTCTGCCGAAAATTTGCCATTTTTTCGCGCAGCATTACATAACTTTCTCTCTATCGCGGTAGCGGTGTAGAAGGTTTATTTTTGGTGATAGGTAAAGTTATATAAATTTCCTTTCGATAGGCGCAATCATTAAAAATATGCATTTGCATGAAGTTCCGCAGTCTACATATCAGACTGCATGTTAATATTCAGAAGACCACTAAAATCATTTATTTACAGCTATCAACATTCACGAAGGTAATATTGAACTATAACCATTACTAAACAATAATAAAATAAATTGTTCGTAGATGAGGTAATGGATAGGTAGAATGGGATTAGCTAATGGAAGTGCTGTAGATACGCTTAAACGACTTTAATCAATTGGTAACTCATCAGCAAATGATCAAAATATACCATCCATAATAAGATTTGCTCCATTATTTGTCAGTTCATGAAATTTTCGGACAATCTGTTTGAATTAGACATTTCTTGTATTACAATCATTATCGCATGTCATCAGTGAGGAGGTAAAGTTGCAGCAATGCACCATGAACTATGCATGTCCCGACAGAAGTTCTGATCTCCAAAGATAATTTCAAAAGGATTTGTTTAGACAGAAAGTAGTAAAACGGTTCTTTGAAGGCATGCTCAGCGTGATAAAAATTAAATTTTTAGCATTAGCGCGAAATTGAGACGATGTTCAAGTTTTCAAATAAATCTGTGAATGCAACAAAGAAAACAAAGTATTTTCGGCTGATCGTATCCGGCACTACTGACTTTAAGGCATCATTAAGTGTAAGTTTGTACACTTGAATTAAAATAAAAAGAAATCCAGTAAGGCTCTCTATAAGTAGTGTATGACACACGTGATAAATCTGATTTTATTTTACTCCGAGGATTGCGCGTATCGGCCTCATTTCGCAACCTTGCCAACTCGCAAAATAAAATGTTACTTTTACTACTTGTATCATAAATAACTATTATGGTTTACTAGTTCATTGCTGTGTGTTAACGGATTTGCAACAAAATGGTAATGTTAATACCCTTGCGGGCTTTCCTGATTCTTTATGCCTTCGGACCTTTTGAATACTTTATGGCCCGCTCTAAAACCAATACATCACATACAACTTTTTATGAATTTTATTTACTGAAGTTAAGATGCAAGAAAATACAATAAATAAATGGCCTAATTCTCAAATAAGTAAAATAACTTGTTATAAATCTTATTTTGCTTAATTAATATGAAAAGTACAATTTTGCAATGTTCCCGTGATTTTATAATTGCCACCAGTCACTCATATTTCACTCTTACGTATCACCATTTTAGAGACATATATGCTTCTTAAGTACCAGTACTACTCGTAGTAATAATATGTATATGGCACATTGGCTAACATCTTCGAAATGTTAGTTTTTGATGTTATGAAATATTCTAAATAACTTTTGGCAATAGAGGCAAAAAACTTAAATGTACCGTTTCATCTGCGCAATTCACACTGTTATTTTCCATATAACTGTCAAATGCGCTATAATCATTTTCATATATTTCTAGAGATTTTACCGACCGTAGCTTTGTTAGCTTTTGAGAGAATTTTCGCAGGAACTTCACAATATTCTTTCATTTTCTACAAACAAATACACATAGATACAGACGCTGTTTTGTTTATCTGACGTCATATTGGCAAATGACGATTACAATTCGTCTTTTCATTTAAACTCAAGAAAAATTATAAAATGTTTCGAATTCTGGTTTGATTCAACAATGAACTAGTAAACCATAAAGTTTTGTATGAAGTACGGGGGTTGTTAGATGTTTTTGCCCCACAGGCGACTTCCAACCCCTCGAGCCAGAGGTCCTCAGGCTTGGACGATGCCCTCAGGACAAAAACATCTACTTGACGCCCTTGATACATAAATAACTATTAGTGCATAATTTTCAAGATAACATAATTCAAATCAACGTCCAAGCATTTACAAATAATATTTATTATTCTTAGAATACAGAATGTATTTAATTCACTACTTATTAACATCTATATTGAAGACAAAATTAGATATGTTTTTAAATATTATTCCAGAAACTGTTACGTTTTGGGCGGATTCACACACATATTAGGATCAATATGATTTGAATTAGTCTCAACTGAATCTAAAGGAGAATTTTCGTTTTGTGATATCATCCTTCCTTCTTTGTTGTTGTACTCCATCGTATTTTCCAGGTATCTTTCAGCTAGTACCTTTGAATTATGTCCATCCAAAATGCCTTTTAATATTTATTAAAATAGCTCCAGCGAGTCCAAAGCGTTGACGAAGGCCGACTAAATTAATGTCCAGAATAATCATTTGTATTAGGTAGTTTAAGAAACAGTGCAACTGTGCTAGACATTTTACTAAAAGTATCGATGCCAACAGGTTTACAGAGCACTTATTTCTATGAAATATGTTGTGCTTGTCGCCAGGTATATGCTTTGGCTGCATAAAAACATACATTTTGCTAGTTGTAAAGGAGTAATAACATTACATTTCGTGGTCATTGTAAAAACTCTTCAGACCCTAGTATTAGTATTTCGATGCGTAATAATTATAGCAGAACCTTTGTCCTTGGCAATGTTTATAATGAGATTATATATTTCTCCTCTGCATGCACCTGCGACACGCGTTAAACGATATTATTGCATTTATGTTGCTTTATATAATTTATGTATTGACAGTGTACACAATCTTATAGCAAATGATTAGTGCACAATCAACAAAACCCAAAGAAAGCTCAAATAAACTATGGCTTACGTTCCCGTTTTACGTACCCGAAATTGTCCAGAACCTAATGACCTCCGAAACTCGCAAGATACCTGTACAAAATAAGATTTGATAGGATGTAAAATGTTCATATTTTTGCACAAAATATCCAAATACAGAGTGTTGATGAATTATGAACAAAAGTAAAATTACTTCCGTGACTTGAAAATATCGCAACGTCATTATTTTAAGGTGGTAACTAATATAAATACTTGTAAATAAAAAGATTCAAGCCTAATACTTGAAAATAGTTAATTCTACAATAAAATCTGATAAAAATGTTTTTGGAAGAACGTTTGTCTACTTCAGTTTGTGTAGAGCATCATTTTCTGTAGGATTGATAGTTACTTAAATTTAGGCAAATTAGTGGTGTTACAGAATACCAAAGACTTCTTACTTTCTTCGTACTAGTTAGTGTTATAATTTCTAATGGTCTGAGATAGGTTTTCGGTTTTACCCCATTCTCTTCCCAGCCCTCATCCACAAAACTACTTCATTTTACTTTTTACATTTTTATTTTCTCGTCTACGTACGTATTATACAGAGCAATATACGTAGTATAGACAATGTTATGTGTTGCTGCGGAAAATCTATTTCGAGATTTAAACGAAAATACACGTTTTGGGGTCCCTTGATGCCAGAAAATTGTTTTTTAATGTCCGTCCGTCTGAAAACTACCCAATATCGATCGCATGTCGATCTAATTCGACTCTAGTTCTGATATTTCAAAAACAATCTTTAATTTTGGGGGTACTTTACATAAAGCCCCTCTGCTTTTTCAAAATTTTCTCAATCCGATTTTCACTATTATCTCTGAGTTTTTGAAAATTGCAAAAGTTTGAATCCTTTTGGGCGTTTTCCTACATATACAATATGAAGATTGAGATTTTTCCTTCAAATTAAATTTGTTTTCTATGAAAATTAGCTCACAATTCCGCATTTTCAGAAACGCTCGAACCGCCGACTCAAAATTCCTTCTTCAAACATTTTGTACGGATAGTGCTAATTGCACTGTGTAAGATGACATAAAAGCCAATTTGAAGTATTCTTTATGTTTTTTTCAAAAATTACGCAAACTTTTTTTTTTTAATATCTCTCAAGCCGTTCATATGCACGTGTTCAGGGCATTATATACATTAGCGCATTTTTGAGTGAAAATGCTTCAAAAAACATCCAAGGAGTTTCAAATTTCGCTTTTACAGAATCGCTTAACGACATTTTCTTAAAAGCGACTTATTATTACGACTATACATATTCTTAAAGTAATATTTCTGTTACCAATAGGGAACCAAACAATTGAAAATTTTCAAAAATAATATACTTTGGGCGGCGATAGACGGCAGTTGGAAAAGGATAAGGCAAGACCGAAAAGCTAAGCCAGACCAAATAAATTAGAAAATTAACTAGTACGAGAAAGTCAGTAGCATCACTAGTTTTTTCTGTTATTATATTGTAGAACAACATTTATTTATCGAGTATCACTTCAATTTATTTATTTCTCGATTTCAGTTAACATCGATCAGTTTCGAACTTAATATTTATTTATTTTGGAACACTTCCTAAATTGTGAAACATTGCATCGTCGATTATGGCTGCTGGGTATCGGAGTAGGGGACCATTTGTGAAAAGTGCTGCAACGGGATGGGAGTTGGGGCAGCCCTGCCTTTCTTGACGCCCATGGGGGTGGTGAGGAAGCGGCGACGGGCAGGGAGGTATGGCGTTTTTGATTGATTCATTGATTGATTATTGATTCCGGGCGTCTGCTGCTAAGGTCATAAGTCCCGTAAGTGAAGTTTGTGTTTTCATTGCGGGAGGTGGTGGAGGTCTTGCTGGCTGGCGTAATCTGGCGCCGACCTACGTCGGCTTGTAGGGATTTTCCTCAACCAGGAATCTCCTACGAGTGAGGCACCGGCCTAATCGGGACAAGCTCCAAACTCCTGACAGTTCTCCCGCCAAAAGTGGTAGTGTAGTGCTTGTGTGTATGAAAGTAAGCGGCGAGGATAAGACAAGGAAAAGAAAGCGCTGTCCGTTGCTTGTTTGTTAGGGTTCTGCTCCGTCATTCCCCAGGGGTTCATCCGCGAAATCACAAAAATGATCAGAGCAGCCAACCGCTAGAAATCCCCTCGAGACAGGGCTGAATTCGACTTAGATATCTAGCTAGTGTCGAAAATCCTTCCACCGTCTGGACTCGAACCCTAGGACATCGCGGTCGGAGGTACTGCAGTGACATCAGTTGGTGCCCTGAGTTCCCTTTGGCAGTATATCGACTGTTGCAGAACAAATTTATCTTAACGAGTCCTCTAAATTGAAATTATTTCTTGTCCGATTTCAATTAACATTATCAGACTGTATTTGGTCTTTTATTTTAAAGTCAGAAAATTGTTTTAGGATAACAGTTTTACATAAAAATATAATATGATAGCAATATATTGTATGTGACACATAATAATAGCCACGTTTCGGAAAATAATTATTTCCATCTTATAATCCAAAATAAGTATTTTCCGAAACGTTGCTGTTGCTATTATGTATTACGTACAATATATTGCAATCATATTTTCTTTTCATGTAAAAAGGTGGTCCTAAAACAATTTCCTGTCTTTAAAATAAAGCAGTCTGACAAAGTTGAAAAATTTATAGAATAAAAGTAAATAATAATTTCAGTTAACATGAATCAGTTCAGAATTTAAAATGTTGTATTCATTCTGGAATGCTTTGTAAATTGTAAAACATTGCAACGTAATCCTAGAGGGGGGCGTGGGTGGTGTGCGCTGCAACGGGGTGAGGACAGGAGCTGGCGCTGCCTCTCTTGGTGCCCATAGGGGTCGGGGAGGGGGGTGGCTGCGTCCACCAACGAATTTCGAGTGCTCAGCTGCCGCCATCGATCGGCGTCCGCGGCGCGAGCGGGGGCGGGGACACGTCAAGATGGTGCCCTCTGGGCCAGTGGGCCATCAGGCACCCTCCCCCGCGACGCGTTCACCGGCGAGCGGGCGACGAGGGGCGCAAAGGGGCAGCACGCGAGAGGCAGGTCGCGGGTGGCGAAAACAAGAGAGTGACGCGACCTTGTCGCTAAGGGGATGGCAAGAATCTTCGAGAGCGTTCGATGCACGTGACGTCTGGTCAGGGTGTCCACGAGGTGGTGGCGCGGTGGTATAACTGATGAGGGAGACGGTTGAACTGAATGAGGCCTCAAAAACATCGACTTCGCAGCTTTTCGATGGGACAGCTTCGGCACATAAAATTTACATTTACATTTTGTGTAAGAAAGCACACACGTAAACAAATGAAAACAATTATTAACTCAGGGTCTACAAAGGGCTATTACAATACCCAGCTCGAATTTGACCACCCAATGTTTTGTGAAATGCCATATTTTGTGGTATCCTGCGAATGGTCTCACTCGCTCGTCTACTACTCAAATACTAAAAAAAACTTATATTTTAAAAAACATTAACATGACCTTATTTAAAGATCTATTGTTGATGTATGATTTTCTTCTAGAAACTGCACCATAATTTGAAGTAAAAAGTTTAAACCCAAGGAAACTTTTTGTTTTTCTCTCGACACGACTCATGCAATTTGGCAACAATGGTTTTCATTCATTTAAAACAATACAAATAAAATTGCTGAAAAATCAATTAACCTGAATAAGAATCTATTATATAGATAGATTTTCATGAATAAAAGTTGTTGCCAGGTTTTACATGCAAAATTGTTCTAGAGAATTCCTTTTCAAATAGGATTTTAGAAAAATGTCGATATCGAATTTACAAAAGATTCTGACGTGATGTGGGAAAATGGACGTCATTTTCGACATCAGCATATCAAATAACATAAAAATCAGCTAAAAGTTATCTTGTATTTTTCAAAAACTTCAATTTCGGAGGCCAGTGATATCTGTCACGTCGTTAATAGTTATATTATAGATGTACTTCATTGTTTAATGCGTTTGTTAGCACATAAGCTTCGAAGTATCTCAAATGATGGTTTTTAAAATATCCTATGTTTGATTTTTTGAGAATATGGGAATTAAAAAAGGCGAATTTTCGAAAATGTTCTAACCAAATTTTCTCCAAAACTTTGGAAAATGTTTCCCCAAAATTCTCCAAAATAGAAAATAGTTCAATTATCTCCTATATTCCGAAAGCTTGATTTCGACCAAGATATTTTATCCCGAAATAAAAAAAATAAAAAGGAACAATGTAGGTGTTTTTTTATCATACACAGAATAAAAAGTATCTATTACACAAACCAAAGAGTAAACCATCCTATAAACTGAAAAGTTCTCTAAATATTTTGTCGTATAACATTTTGTCAAATTTTTATAAATAATCCCGCAAATGTTCCCGAATTTTTACGAAGAAATTCCCGAATTTTTTTGTATTCGCTTAAGAATTTGCAAGTGATTTACGTTGGACATTATGACAAGAGTTCGTTATTAACAATGTGTTTGTTTATATTAGGATTAACATAGCTGCATATCAAGTTTTGGAAATAATTTTATTTGATAAAATGATTCATCTGTGGAATATTTCTGGAATAATACAATGTGATATAAGCGTCGACAGAGTACACTACTTACGCAGTAATTGTATTTCAAGTTCATTAGTTGAAATCATTTTATTACTAAAATGGGTTCGGATAATGTTTTTGGTTTAGAACGAAAATATTGCATTTTCATCAATATTCGTCTCGCACCTACGTCAATCTCTAAATTGCTTTAAGATAATCCGCTAAAAGGTAAGTGGTTGCGAAATGTATGAAAACAACGATAGCAGCTCACAGTTAATGAGGCTATATATTGCGTTCATCATTTTAAATCGTTTGTAGATGAAAGTTCGCCATTTGTGAAGGTAATGGTTTCCTTCGAGAAAGTCTGCGCCATTCTGTGCCACCTCTAGTTTGTATTTGTTTTATGCTTGTGATCATTCTACTTCAAAATTACCCAATGTGCCTCTCTCGGTTCAATTTCTGACAATTTCTAAGCAAGTTCTTGGTGCCTATGAATCTACTGATGGAAAAGTGTATGCGAAGACAGAAACATATCTCGTGGTAAAGTGCAAAATGAAAATGAAAATTTGATGGGATCGGAAAAGGGTGGTAGGAGGTGAGACAGTAGCTCTGTTGGGAAAGCATGGGAAGAAAGGAAGAAGAAATAAAGGAACCCAGAAAAGAAAATGACAATGGAGACAGTTAAAAAAATAGGAAAAGAGGAATGATTGCAGAAGATAGTTGAACGAAGAAGAAGAAGAACGAAAAATAAGGAAGGGAAAAACAGGGAAGAAGTATAAGGGGGAAAAGGAGAGGAGGGGAAGGAACAAACCAAAGAATGATGGTAGATGATATCATGAGGAATACATGAAAAGAGAGAAAGAGGAAGGGAAAGGAGAAGTGGCACAGGGTCATACCCAGAGAACGACCAGCAACTCAGCAGCAACCAGCAGAGCACTGGTGAGAATGAGAAGAGCATGAAATCTACGAAGAGATCGCGGTAGTCGGTGATGATGCGGCATGGCGATTGCGGAGGTGATGGTGGTGTTGGCCGCGGCAGAGGGGATGACGGCGATGGCTTGATTGATTGTTAGTGATTCCGGGCGCATCAACTATAATGGTCATTAGTCCCGTAAGTGAAGTGCGGGTTCTTGCTCGGGAGGTGGTAGTCTTGGCCAGATCCGTCGCTGACCTACCGTCGGCTACCGGGGTTTCCCCAAACAGGTATCTCCCACCAGCGAGGCACCGCGCCAGCTGGGACCAGTTCTAAATCCCCGATCGGTCTCCCGGCATGTGTGGTAGTGTAAGGCATGTGTGTAAGGGGTGAGGATAGAATAAGGAAGGTCGTGTAGGGCATGTGTGTAAGGGGTGAGGATATGACAAGGAAGATGAAGGAAAGATCGCGCACGGTCCGTGGCCCGTTTGTTAGGGACGGCGGTGGCTGTGACGATGGTGGTGAGGGGAGCAGTAATGACGATGGCGGGTAGGGCTCTGGCGGCAGTGACAGTGGCAGCGGCGTCCTTCAGAAAGAGCTCTACTCAGTGCTCCGCCACCGTCGTACGACCATGTAGCGTATAATGAGACAAGAGAGAGGGTCTCTGGAAATCGATGCTCGCAATCTGGCAGCCCTCTCACCCCGCCCACTCCCCTCATTCCCAGTCCTCCATTCACCGCTATCGTCCCCATTCCCGTCCCCGCCCTCCTAATTCGTCGCTTAGACTCGCACCAAGCCCCTGCACTGGAGAGAACGACTAACCGGACATTGGTCACAATTAACGTTTTCAGGCGAAGAGCAGTTATTTTAAAGAATTAGCGTACATCTATAACATCGAAAATTAGAACAGTGCATTTTAATTTTCCTCCCTTCACTATAGTATATTGGAGTTGCCTCAACAATACGATCCTGAATTTCATCGTGAAATTCATGTCTAAGGTTGTTTGAAGCAGTAACTTTGTACACATGCCGTTATTGCAATCTGTTAGAGCTGTGCAATGGATGGCTAAGATTGGGGCGGGAGACACAATTTCGACCCGAAAATCGGGATGTATGTATGTATGCATGGATTGATGGATGGATTGAAGAAGTATTTGGCACGACTAACTCTATTAGATTAGTATCTCTGTCTGTCTGTCTGTCTGTCTGTCTCTCT
Organism: Teleogryllus occipitalis; assembly: GCA_011170035.1. Taxonomy (NCBI): domain Eukaryota; kingdom Metazoa; phylum Arthropoda; class Insecta; order Orthoptera; family Gryllidae; genus Teleogryllus; species Teleogryllus occipitalis. The sequence continues at coordinate 356,918 of BLKR01000981.1, forward strand.
CTCTCTCTCTCTCTCTCTCTCTCTCTCTCTCTCTCTGTCTGTCTCCATCTCCCTCTGTATCTCTCTCTGTTTATCTCTCTCTGTCTCTCTCTGTCTCCCTCTCTGTCTCTTCCTGTCTCCCTCTCTGTCTCTCGCAAACTGATACTAATTTATTTATATCAAAATACGAATATCTAAATTTCGTCTGCCTTGGGGTGCTCAGAACTGACGTCTGTTAATTAATTTGTTTCCTCCGATTAGTTTCCAAAATGGAATTGTTGCAGGTGATAGAAAAATTTATATAAGCTGTTCGATCACTTGCCCATACGGAATCCCAAGTATGAAAGATTTACGTCCGGAATTTTGATCATTGAATTTAAACTATTTAAATAAAGAAAACAATTTGATCTTTAAAAGACTATAATTTCTGTTTCCTCCAATTATCTGACAACTTCTACAGCTCAGTGTAATTCCTATGGGTAAACAATGACAAACAACGAATACACGATAATAGCAATCATCACATCCATATAATATTTACAAACACATTCACTCTATCCTTTTCGCTTCTCACGGTCATGCTCCCTTTTTGACTCTTGCTTATTAACTATTCTTAAATTTAAAAAAACGTAACTTGATAGTCCTACATAAAAATCATCTTAAAAGTTATGAACTTTCCTGTAAGTTTCCTCAGTAAGCTTGGCCAACGACATCTACCTTCATGGCCCCATGCTTTCAACCTTCCCCACTGCTTTCTACCTACGTGGTCCCACATCATCTCGTTGCTGGAACTCGTTCAAATTCCACTTACGTCCAAATTCTAATAAAATCCGAAAATTTCCGTTGCTCAAAGTTCATCATGCAATTTCTAATAAATCACGAACTCGGGTACATTTTCGATTTCTCCTTTTTACAGTTAGTGAACATACTCCGAAAAATATGCAATACGAACTGCGCTGTCGCTCACATCCGTTCGCTATCATGACTCAGCCCCTTCAGTTCCGCAAGTCATAATGCCAGCCTTTCACTTGTCTTCTTTCTGAACAATACCGTCTTAAAAGCGTATCTTCTTACTAAGAGCTGCGTATCTCTTTCTGTCGAATATCCGCGTTTTCCGCATTGACCATTACTTCTTCACATATCACCTGATTTATTCCTTGACATCCGCTTTGGTTTTCTATTTATTATTTACATTATTTTTCACGAAAATTCACCGGGAGCGGTAGCTCAGTACATCAACTGATATCACTACAGCGCCTCTGACCGGGAGGTCCTAGGTTCGAGTCCTGACGGCGGCAGGATTTTCGACACTAGCTTTTCAGCTAGGTCGAATTCAGTCGCTGTCTGGGGAGAATTCTAGCGGCCGGCTGCTCTGATCCGGAGTTTTCCGTGGTTTCTCCGATCAACACCAGGCGAATGCCGGAGCAGTACCCTATCAAACGGGCCACGGACCGCGCGCGATCTGTCCTTCCTCTTCCTTGTCCTATCCTCTCCTCTTACACACACACTTACACTAACATGCACTACACTACCACATATTCCGGGAGACCGGTCTTAGAGCTTGTCCCGGCTGGGGCGGTGCCCCGCTGGTGGGAGAATCCTGGTTAGGGGGAAACCCCACTAGCCGACGGTAGGTCGGCGCCGGATCTCGCCATCCAGCGAGGGAAGATCACTGCCATCTCCCGAGAGAAAAACATGCACTACACTAACGGGACTAATGACCGAAGCAGTTGACGCGCCCGGAAACACGAAAAAATCAATCAATTCACGAAAATTCCTCACGTGTCCACCAATAAACTTAAACACCTACTTTTTCACAGTTTTATTAAGCCGGTCACTTTTCACTCTCATTCTTTATTTATATTTTAATTCTATCCTCTAAATTGACTTCCATTATTGTTTTCCTAGCACATGCCCCAAAAACCTTTGCGATGGTTTTCACAATACCCAGGATAATCCATCACAGTGTTTCTCAAGAGATAACTGAAGAGTTAGTTGGATGCAATTTGCATTATAATAATATATCACGCATTCGTAGCAGATAAAACAAGAAAGTATGTGCTGTTGTAGCTTTTTTGAAAAGAGGCATATTAGTCGTTTTCGTGTAATTGTGATCACGGCTGTGTTCTTATCAGACGGCAATTTGAGATTATCAACGTCGCGCCATAGCAATTTGCAAAGTTAAGCAGTTTGAATTATAATAAGAAATTGCAACTGTTTCTGAATGTCGATGTAATTACAGGTACGCACTGCATATGCTACGATTGGTACAGGGTGGAACAGAACCGACTAAGCAGTTTTGAAAAGTAATAAAAAAGAAACCCGGGTTTTTAGAGAAAAGGGATTCCCCTTTCTTTAGGAATATCTGAAGGAAAAGCTGTTTAAGCGTCGTTCTCACACACTACCAGAGATAAGGGAGCTGATTACACTGGCCAATAAAATTTCACTTTTTTTATATTGGTGTCAAAACAGGGTTTTTTTTCGGATGTGCGGATAACGAAAATGATAGTGAACATGCAATATTATCTCTCAGAAGTTATTATAACTATACGATATCGTCTGTGTAAGCTTATTGCATATTTTTACCATGGTATCCCTCAGGGGAAGGTCACTTAAGACGCAACCTCCTTGCCTGGGTTTGAAGTGTTCTTCTGGTGATTTCCTGTTGATGTCCAGCAGTAATTGACTACCATTGATGCTCTCCACGTTTTCTGGTATCTCTGGTTTCTTATTTCCACGTCCGAAATTTGCTAGTGGTAGTGTCGTGTCGTGTCATCGTGTCAGGCAGGGCCGCACGGTTTACACCGTTATGTCTGGTTCATGTTTCTAAATCGTGAAATCATAGTAGGTTAAACTCCAAGGCTTCGGACCCCCCGTGCCCGTGCGTGTTCCCCGTGCTCGTCGCATACATTACCACAGTTGCCAGGGGTGTATTCCAAGTGGAAATCTAAGAAATGTATCTTTAAAGACATCTTGCATCCCAGTCTATTGTAGCAGTGCAAAAGATTTGCCACAATATCCGTTAACTTTTCTGCCCTCTCATTTCCTAGAAAGTTTGTTGGCACTTGAACAAAGGCAAACCTAGCTAACTTTTCATCACCTGTCAGGTTTGGCCCCACTCGGTATAAGTGATGGCTGAGAAGTGTTGGTATGAACAAAAATTGCAATATTATATTACATAACCGTGACCAGTACGAGAAAGTACTTGTGGTTATGGCACCACTAATTACATTTATTTACGTTTTTTTCACATTACTGTGAACATTACATATGTGTATGATGTTTCTTGTATTCGGTAGTAACAATTTCATAACCAAAAGGTTTAGAAAACACACACACTAATCCACACATAACACACATAACTAACCCATGATATAAATTACGTGGAAATATTTTGGGATTCAGGTCTCAGAAACGTCTTTCACAAAGGAAACAATCATCGCAAAAACTATTTGCATATTCTGGCAAAGATAGAGGTCTCTCAAGGTTCTCGAAATCAGACATTTAAAGTTAGTGAAGGAGCTGAATGCCAGAATCCTACAGAGAAAAGTATTTCCTACGAAGAATGAAAAGTATCTTTTAAACAGCAAGAGCTGTGAATACAAACAAGCTAAGCTTCTTCCTCTTGCCACTTGTGCTCAGTTTCTGAAACACGAGGTCTGTTTCCTGTGAGCGATGCCTGAACAAGAGCTCAGGAAATTAAAAATATTCAAACCAGAAAACAAATCTCCTGGTAAAAGCACGTCTGGAAATGAACGTTCACCTCGCACTCGCCCATACAAAGAAGGAAAACTAGACACGTAAAAGCTCCAACTTCTCATTGTCTTTCTTTAACATAAAACAACGGGATGAAACATTTAAATATGACAATGATAACACAATCACACAAAATAAAACTAGTGGTACTACAAAAGCACAAACTTTCTCACATTGTTTCTAAATGCTCCGGAATATTATACTAATACAACCAACAAAAGTGTGTTCAATGAGCAATTTTTTTTTCGCTCCAAGACCCGATCTCAGATCCTCAGTTAATATGCCAAAACTCATACCTCTACCGCACACAAGAGCCGTATGGATCGAACTCGGTCAGAGGTAAAAGCCTGATTCATGTAAAACATCATCGACAATCAAAATATCCGAAAGAAACTCCCGAAGCCTCCATTCCGTTCAGCTCGATGAGAGAACATCAACTTTGGAGGAAATCGGGTGAAATGTTTAGGCGCTACAGTTGTCCACAGACGGACTGACAGCCGTGAGATGAATAGATTGATTGATAGTTATTCCGGGTGCCAACTCCTAAGGTCATTAGTCCTGTAAGCGTAGTACATGTGTTTGCTCGGGAGGTAGCGGTGATCTTCCCGCCCTAGATGTCTAAATCCGGCGCCGACCTACCGTCGGATAGCGGGATTTTCCCCAACCAGGTGCCTCCATCACAAGGTATCCCCTCAGCCGGGACAAACTAAGCTCCCGACCAGTGTCTCGGCATGTGTGGTAGTGTGATGCATGCGTGTGTAAGTAAATGGTACGATAGGACAGGAAATGGGCAGAAAAAATTGCACGCGGTCCGTTTGGTAGGGTACTGTACTGAAATTCACATGGTGTTAATCAGAGAAACCATGGAAAGCTACCGATCAAAGTAGCCTGCCGCTAAAATTCTTTTCCACACTGCGACAGGACTCGACCTAACTATGTGGCTAGTGTCGAAAATACTGCCATCGTCAAGACTCTAACCTAGGACATCCCGGTCAGTGGCGCTACAATTACATTAGTTGATGCCCTGAGCCACCTCTCCCGGTCAGCCGTTAAGGAAATATAAGTCGGTCCTATGGGTAGTACATGTTTTTGCTCGGGAGGTAGTGGTGATCTTCTCGCCCTGGATAACTAAATGCGGCGCCAACCTACCGTCGGCTAGCGGAATTTTCCCCAACCTGGTGCCGCCCACCAGAATACAATATTATATATATATATATATATATATATATATATATATATATATATATATATATATTGAAACGCGCCGGATGAAACGCGCCGCGTTTCCAGACGAAACGAAAAGCGGCCTCTACGATCCGGATGGCGCGTCAGTTGGCGGCTCCCGCCTAGCGTGAGAAGGGGTCCCGCGACGGACGAGACTTAACGGACGGGGAGGCGAGAGCAGAGTCAGTGAGAACTAGGCAGTGTAGGGGAGCGCACGTATTGCGCGGGACGTGGCTGAATATTTAATGCCGGATGCGTAATATGTGATATCAGAAACTCGTGAGTGAACAATATAATAGTGAAGATATTAGTAAAGTGTAGGCGACGCATTCGTGAGAGGTTCGACGAGAGTAATTGTAGTCAGGCCTAGGCCGTGTAGGGGAGCGCACGTATTGCGCGGGACGTGGCTGAATATTTATTGCCGGATGCGTAAGATGTGATATCAGAAACTCGTGAGTGAACAATACAATAGTGAAGATATTAGTAAAGTGTAGGCGACGCATTCGTGAGAGGTTCGACGAGAGTAATTGTAGTCAGAGCTAGGCAGTGTAGGGGAGCGCACGTATTGCGCGGGACGTAGTTGAATATTTAATGCTGGATGCGTAAGATGTGATATCAGAGACTCGTGAGTGAACAATACAGTAGTGAAGATAGTAGTAAAGTGTCGGCGACGCATTCGTGAGAGGCTCGACGAGAGTAATTGGGGCAAGGACTGCATCTAACGTGATCAGTGCGTGGAAGCTAACGACTGTGAATGATGCTGTGAAAGCCGGTAGGAGAATCGTGTGGCGTAATAGTAATATGACGTAAGAAGCAGCATCGTAATTTTGAGCATAGTGAGTGAAGTTCATATTTGAGGCGAATGGACGAGGCCGTTGATGTAATCCGGAGACGAGCCACGCCGAACCGAGGGCGGTTGGACACGCGGAGGGGAGAGGCAGCGACGCCACGGTCGCTCCACGGACACGCCGAAGCGGCAGCCGACCAACGCCGAGGGGTGCCGAACGTCTGGTGGGCATGAACCGGACTTGAACAACGCTGCCAGACGACCAGCAGGTTGAATTTGATCATATTCGAATATTTTGACTACCATGTAAACGGGTAAGACAGTGATTCTAGGTATTAGGGTCCAAGCTAAAAAGAGTTACAAGGTTATTGTATAATTATTGAAATAAAGTTGTGTATGTTCATTATATTTGGAAGTCGTATCAATGTTTACCCCACCCCGGAGCCCATTCGCAAAAAAGATACCCTGACCCCTTCAATAAATTTACTGATGCACAGGATCGGAACCCCGGTCCGTCACAATATATATA